>LJPI01000556.1:410393-649330 GCA_001430955.1 Chrysosporium queenslandicum | reverse complement strand
GGGGGGGGGGGGGGGGGGGGTCTGCTTGCAAAGTTGTGATGTGTCCCACTTGATTCGCCGGGAAAGAGAAAGGAAAAAAAAAAGACAAAATGAATGTGACAATTTATTATCTTCCCACAACAAGGTGATTGTAGGATTGTAACTAATTTCCAGAGCCCTTGCCTGTGTCTCAGTCTGTAACGGGGACAAATAATAAAAAGCAGGGAGAGAGAGCGAGAGAGAGAGAGAACAAGTCTCTCAGAGAAGAGAAGAGAAGAGGAACGAGAGAAAGACAAGAGGTCTAGAGTCTAGACACGACGGTTGAGGAGAGATGCGATTGGGCGTGGGATTCCGCCTGTTGTGGTTGTGGTTGTGGTTGTGGGGTGCAGATACGGAGGCGGGCGGGCGCGGTGTAACTCGGTGGACGCGGTTGGGCTGCCATCAAGGTCGTTTTTGCACGGGAAATGACTTGTTGCATTCGATCATTCATTTTTATTTTTATTTTCTTACATTTTGGCTGTGTTGTGTGAGTGCGTGACTGATCAGATTCGTGGGCTGATTTCATTCCTGTCCACTCCTTCAGATCTCGTAAAAAAGGATCACAGAGGCCGAGTCGATCAGGGTGATGCTGCTGACCGCCAGTTCTGCAAGGGCATCATTCGCCCTGTTGTCAATACCCGAGCATGCACACATCCACAGGTTAAGCTCTTAGTTGCCGAGAGAGAGAGAGAGAGAGAGAGAGACAGAGAGAGAGATTTGTACTGTACACAGTAAATGCTCTCCGTACGGCTGACAGAAAACGAAGCCGTTCGACCCGTGGTGACGAGAGCAGGCGTCTAACTAGCAGTGTTTAGGGTAATTGCTCGTTGTCGGTTGAGCGCTAGCCTGGTTGTTAGTTGGCTAGTTAGTTGGTGGGCGAACCCGAAGCTGTGGTCGGGGGCTCCAGTTTCCTCGTCGCTTCGTTAACTGTGCTGCATGGATGATGCGAGGCTGGACGGCAAGCCCTCGTCGGGGCCCATCAGCGCGTCGCTTTTCCGTCCTGCGTTCTCCGGTCAAAGCCTGCCAGCTGCGTTTTGCGCGTCAAATGCTCTGGCCTGCTGCATAAGCGCCTGGCCACCACGTTCATCGACAGATTTACGGAGTCGATGGTACAGCCTGTGAAAGTCCCAGCTGTGCTCCTCCGTATTGCAGATCAACAGGACTTCGTTTTCTCTGCTGCTTCGTCTTCTTCTTCTTCTTCTTCTTCTTCTGGTAATTGATGGTACAGACTTTGGGGATCTACCAACGGCGATCGGATTGCCAGCGGCTTTTTATTTTACTTTTACTTTTTTTTTTTTTAATTTCTCTCTTTCTCTCTCTCTTTCTCTGTCTCCAAGTCTTCTTGAGGACTATACGATGGATAGACAAGACTAGCGACAACAACCACTCGGGTTGGTCGATGGATCTGCTCGGCCTTGCATGCTATTCGCCCCAAGCCAGCATCATGATTGTCACACCACCTAACTATCTGCTTCCTGGTCACCCCAGAATCCCAACTCGGTGCGCTGCCCAATTCACCTCCCCATTCGACATCGTCATCTCGACAAAACGTGATCATCAAGAAAAAAGAAAAGAAAAGTAGAAAAAAAAAAAGGAAATAAAAGAGGGAATAATATCGAACAAACGAAAAAAGTGACGAGTGTGAAACCGCCAGAACCTTCGCTGGGCCTTGCTGATCCTCCGTCGTCTCTAAATAGTATCGACTCGTGTCTGTCCCGACGAGCGAGAGACAGAGAGAGAGAGAGAGAGAGAGAGAGGCACGGCATCAAGGTTTGAACTAACTAGTAGCCAAGGGAAAAGGGTTTGGGGCAATTGATTGTGCTGTGATGCTGCTCATCCTGGCGCATCCTTGCAAGTGAACCCACGCTCGAGCTCATAATTGCTGTCATTTATTATCATTACTGTTGCTATTATTAATAGAGACATGGAGCAGACAGAGAGAGAGAGACAGAGATGCCTCGGAGGACTGACTGCACTCCTCCTCCCTGTCTGTGAGATCCTGTGTAATCATCTCGTCTCTCTCACTCTCTCTGTGTGGGCTCAGGGTTCCTTTCCTGATCAATGCGAGAGTTTGCAGCATTCGTAAATAGCAGTGGTGGTCATGGCTAGTTTGCATGATGGGATGGAGCTTTGAAGCTAGAGTAGTGGAGACCCAGCTCGAGTGGTGAAGATTAACGAGTGTAATACCCTCGTCGTGTTCTCTCTCTCTGTGTGTGTGTCTCTCGATGTCTCGCCTTTCCCTCTCCTTTCCTCTCCTCCACGCCATCACCACCACCACCACCACAACCTCCACTAACCACTAGCCTCTTGTCTCTCTCTCTCTCTCTCGTTTCTCGTCTCTCGTCGTCCGCCTTTTGGCTTCTCCGTGCAAACCCACTCCCCTCCCGCCAACAAACGGCCGCCCTTCCCACGACCCCCTCCCCCAATATCCGTCCGTCCTATCACCCCAGGACCTCACGACCGACCCCGACCTGGTCCTGTGGTTCGTGCTGTTGGCCCCAACCTAATCCGAAACCCTCGACTCGAACCTCACCCCCTTCGCCGCAGCAATTGATTGAGTGAGACTCTCCACGCATTTCCCTGGTTGGGACCCTGTACGTGCAAGCTTTCTTCTTCTTCTTTTTTTTTTTTTTTCTTTTCTTATTCGCCTCTCAACTCCTCCTTCGGGACCCTTCCACCCCCCTACGGCTCAATCCGTGGACCACTCCCGTTCTTGTTTGTTCCATGTATCCTCGCTCCAGAACTCTACGCCCTGGTACCTGAAGCTTCAAATGTAAATTCAATGGACCGAAGTGCCTGACTGGAAGAACTTTCTCCTATAGTGTGATATCCGCCCCGTCGCAACCGTTGCAGGTGCTGCTGCTTGTCGCCGCGTTTGCTTCCCTCCGTTTGTCTTTCGCTCTCGCTCTGTGCCTCAATTCGATATCCCCGTATAACCTCAGGCTCCTCCAACCCTCTCGTGCCGGCCTGCAATCGCCCTCCCTTTATTTCGCTCCCCTTTTCACGTGGGCTTATTCCCGCCATGCTCTTGTTGTCGAGGGTCGTCCACTCCAGGTTCTCTTAGCTAGAACCTTCTCGCTCTCTCGTCCACCCAGCCCACCCCCCAGAATTAGAAAAGAAAAGCAAAAAAAAAAGTATTATTTTACAGCCGTAACATAATACCTGTCTCGCTGATGGCCCAACGTGTTTCATCCAATAAAGACGATGGAATCAGCTGCCACGGATGAGAAGCCCAAACAGATAGCTTCCTTTGCTGCTCCACCTCCTCCCCCTCCTCCTCCTCCACCATCCTCCGCCTCCTCCTCTTCATCACAACAGCAACATCCACCTCTGTTGCCTCCGCCTGAACACTCTCACACTCTCCCTCCTCCCCGCTCCCCCTTTGAACCCTGGAGCCGCCCATATCCTCCCTACGAAGGCGCAAATGCTGATCAGCGCGGCCCTCCCCCATTCAACGGTCCACCCCGAGAAGGATCGCATCATCCCCAGGACATGTATTCGAGGTCTGCCAGCATATCCGGCCCCTCGAGAACTCCCTCTGATACCCCTTTTCGTCCGATAAACGGCAACTCCCATGATCCCTCTACTCCGACCCTGCCGCACACTCCCACCACCGAATACCGTACCTCTTCTTTTCCTCCATATGGCCCGCCTCCTCAAAATGAGAACCACAGCAACGGTGAACCTCCGCGCGGCTTGCAGATGATGCCTCCCCCGCCTACAACCCCTGATGGCTTGCCAGTCCATCGGCCACCCTATCCAGGCCCGGCTGCCCACATTCCGCCTGGCCCCGGTGGCTATGATCACGGCTACTATTTTGCTCAAGCGAATGTTCCCTACAGCCAGCGACAGCGCAAATCCACTCGAGCACAACAGGTAACAAGCTCACTCCTCCCCTTCTCGCTCTGCACACGGGTCTAATGCCGGCATAGGCTTGCGACCAATGCCGAACCCGGAAAGCCAAGTGCGACGAAGGCCGACCTTCATGCGGACTTTGCAAGGATAATAATGTTCGTTGTGTTTACAAAGATGTGCCTCCTCACAAGTAAGCGCCGCATCCGTTATGTCGCTGTAGTCCGAATAGCTAATATCTGTATTCCCTGGCCTTGAAGACATGAGAGATCAACTCAGATTCTACTCGAGCGGCTTCAGCGTATCGATGACCGATTCGATAAATTTGGTAACTCCGAGCAATTGAGCGAGGTGGTCAAGCTACTCACAGCTCAGAACGAGAAACTAGACGCCCTCCTAGGAAACGCACCTCGACAAACCACTTTGAGCTCGACCCTGGATTCCGAGTCAAAATATCCCGCCCACCTTCTTACTACAGGCCGACAGGCGAAGAAAGCCGCAATTGAGCCTGTGAAGCCAATCGAAAAGGTAGTCGCCAATGAGGCCGTCAAGCAGGAACCAGGCGATGTAGAACTTGAGGCCGACGATGACTCACTCGCGATCCCTATCGAACACACCACTGCCGCGCACAAACTGCTTTTATGGCCGTCGATACAGAAACTTCTTCCAGACAGGGTCGACGACGACTATGTGATGGAACTGGAGGAGTCACGGGGACCCATTCGACCCTACGGCCGCGGTGAGGGAGTTGGCAGCCTCCGGACCAGCGCATATCCCCAGAGCCCGAATGTTAGCTCTTCAAGCCCGCGCGACGAAGACATGTTCCAGTTTTGCGGCTCAGGCTGGGGGACTGGATTCGAGATTTATCAGGGAAACGGTCCATCCAAGGTTCCCAAGGAACGCCAAATCGGAGGACTCAGTAGCACTGGTGCCCTCAACCTTGAAGTGGAGGTTGTACATGCATACCACCAGAGCTACATGGAGAATATGCACATCCTGCACCCATTCCTCAGATCTTCGGATCTATCTATCATGATCAGAGACTTCATCCGTGCATACAGTCCACCCAAGCGTAATCACTTTGCGACTAGTCCATATGGCCACATCAGCCCAAATGACTCGATGGCCCCGATGGGTCGACCTCCCAAACGCAAAAGATCTGTTGATGTCGCAACCGGCTATACTGAACTAGGGTCTCCGGGGTCTGACCACAGCGTGAGCGGTACATGTCCGCCCATTCAACGATCCATGGATAATGCCATCGTTCTCCTCGTCCTAGCGCTCGGTGCTATATGTGCGTGGAAAACAGAACTGCCAGGTCCTATTCGCGACTCGCCTACACTACCATATGCAGCTTCCGCCCTCTCCCCCGTGACAGTGGAGCCCGCCATCCATTCAAACTCTTTCCGTTCGCCGACAGGTCGCTCCCCGAACAATATGTCGCATTGGAGACGGTCAGCGAGTTACAATGGCGTTGACCTGTCCGATCCCAACTTGAAAAACATGGATGTTGTTCCCGGAATGGCATACTATGCTCTTGCCTCTGATATTCTAGGCAATCTCCAGGGTGGCAATGATCTTGCCCATGCGCAGGGGTGCCTCCTTGCGGCGCTCTACACCGGACAGCTTGCACATCCTTTCGCCAGCCATGGGTGGATCAGCCAAGCAGCCAGAGCTTGTCAAGTTTTAATCCGAAAGTGGGTATTAAAACTCGACCCACCTGTATCTTGTTACTGACATTCACCATTTAGACGGCGTTTTAAATCGCTGCCTGACGGGCCACGTAAGGACTTGATTACCTTTGCGTTTTGGACGTGTCTGCAGCTTGAGAGGTAACCATTCCGTCCGCCCTAGCTAAGGTTTATGAAACCCACTCACGCGAAGACCTGTAGCGATATCCTAGCAGAACTTGACCTGCCTGCTAGTGGGATCAGCCGAATGGAGGGCCGCATGCCGTTTCCCCAGGCTGTCTATGCTCACTCCATCCCGAACGAGATCGAGGCACCCGATACGTTGATGATGATGTATTACTCGGCCCAGATCCATTTAAGAAAGGTCTTGAATCGCGTACATACCAATTTATACAAGTCCGAGAGTAAGTTCTCGGGTTCAATCCCTTTGGGATCCACAAAAGGCTAACACGACTCTTGAAGAAAAGGATAATGGAAAAGAAATGACGATGTGGACGACTGCTATGCAAGAAGCCCTGAGCGACATGTTGGAATCCTGGCGGAACGGTCTACCACCCGCCATGCAGTGGGACGACTCAGACGAGCCCGCCAGTGATATCAATATAGCTCGAATGCGAGGCAAATACTACGGGGCAAGATACATCATTCACCGGCCATTGCTGCATCATGCCCTGCACCCAATGATACCCAAACCCCACAATCCCGCGCCAGCGGAATCTCCTGCACCGTCGGTTGTATCAAGTGCAACTTCGCAGATCTCACCCGCGCTGGCGCACGTGCAGCACGTGGAAACTATCGACCGCTGGTGCGGAGAGATGCCTCCACCGCGTCGGATCACCTCCAGCCAGGATCCGCCGCAGCCTCCTTTCGAGAAGGATTTAGACCCAAAACTACATGCTGCTTGCGTGACGTGCATTGAAGCTGCGATGCAAAGCACCATCGCATTCGACAATGTGGAAGGACGGCCTATTGTGACGAATATCTTCGGAACTGCCCATGCGTAAGTGGAAATCATCAGGTTGTTTATTCGTGGATCGATGTAACTAACATGATCTTTTTGGCGGGAAAAAGACAATTCGGAAATATCCTCGTCCTTGCCGCGACGTACACCTCGCGCCTTTCAAACTTTGTAGATCGAGACAAGCTCAGACGACTGATTGATCGCACGATAAAATTCCTTCTCCAGAGCCGCAACATCTCCCCCAGTCTACTCAAAGACGCGGAGATCCTCACCAAGATCCGCCAGAGACTGTTCGAGCAGCACCCGCACAGCACCAGCTTCTCATCTAATGACGGTTGAAAACCTGAGTCCCTTGTCTTTCTTTTTTTATCTTACTTCCCCAACGTCCCCAATTGAGAGCCTTCTATTTTCCCTTTCAATACTCTTTTTCTTTTTTTTGGAGCATGATATATGCTTTGTATATATTTGACCTCGGGAGTCTCTCTCTTTCTCTTTCTATATTCACACACTCTCTCTCTGCATATGATTACTCTTTTGTCTTGATCATGCTAGCACCAGATGGTATTTTGCATGGGCGGCAATTGTGAATGTTGAACATTTAGCCTACATCTCTTGATGCGGAACTTTCATGGTGGCCTTTTATTTTTTCGAGTTATTTCCTGGGAATTTTTGCTCTTTTATCCTATGTATCAAAGCAAACTGACCCCTCCTTCCTTCTCCTATTAATACCTCTCCCTATACATATTTGTTTCTGGGCTCTTTTTGGTTATTCAGTCTCCGTATTTTTTTTGTCGTTTTTCTTCTTTCCCTTGATGACCCAATCAGCACAAAAACTTTGGACATAGGCGCTTCCCCGATTGTTTGGGTTTGATAATGTGAACATACATGCTCTTTTTCTTTCTTTATTCTTTCGTTCTTGGATCTTGGTATTTATCCTGAGGTGGTTCAAGGATGCTACAGAAAAGTAATCTGCGAAGCAAGTTCCAGGGCCTTTTTGTTGCTTTTGGTGTTTTGGAAGATTTGATGCTCAATGCACTATTCCCCCAAGACCAATGCCAGTACCTTTTTGGGAATGCGATTAGGCTTGTATCTTGGGGCAGCCAAGTCAATAGGAAGTAGTATTGTCGTCCTGTGCGGCCTCGAGACCGGATACAGTGTGGTGGGGATGGACTGCTGGATTAACAAAATACTTTACTCCCAGAAAAGAGGTATCCCAACCAGTGCATTACCCAGATTGTATATTCATGATACCGTGAGAGGGTGACATTTTAGTACATACAAAAAGCATCGTGTCTACCCGCCATCTCGCACCTCCATATGCAAAAGAATACATGCAAGATATTTGCCAAGAACAAAGCTTTCCAAACAGGCGCATGCGCCATCACCCAACGCACACCCAAGTATTACAAGAATAAAAAGGACGAAAACCCGGAGCAGCTTTCCGGCATCAAACCAAACCAAACAAATAGACATCGGGAAAGAAGGGTATCACGCGGTCTTTAAATAAAAGCATTGCCGTGCCTCGAAGAGAAGCCTACCGGCCCACGCTCCCTAGCGCCGCTCTCCTCTCCTCCACTTTCAGACTCAGAAGAAGAAATAGACGGTGGAGCGGAGGGAATAGAGCGGGGATCAGGTGGTAGGGGGGGAATAGAAATGTTCGGATTCGGGGCGTGAATGTCCTGCGCGGGGCTAAAGGGGGATGTTGATAGTGCTGGACGGGAAGAGGCGGACAAGGGCGTCTCGGCGGGCAAGGGTGGTAGGCTGCGACCCGTTAGGGTCAGCGAGCGCGCGGTTTCAGGGTTGGGAGGGCCGTGGCGTGCTGCTTCGGATGGGGTGCTGCGGGTGATGTTGGTGTAATACTGCTGATCGTCTCCTTCGGTATAAGATGGAACGCGGTCGGGCGGACGGCGGTAGTCTGGAGAGGACGATGAAGAGCTGCGTGTTCGCTGGGGAGCGGACGCGTCGTATTTGCCGAATGCTGTTTCGTCCATCGATTCCAGGAAGGATGGCGTGGGCGACGGTGTACGGCTTCGATCGTGAGATGTCTGCGTCTCTACGGTTTCGCGCTTGACCAGTCCGAGAACCTCTTCCTCCGTCGCGTTCTTCACGGGATGTCGTTGCCTCGAAGATGTGCGGTGTGTCCTGAAATTCGAGAACCCAAGAAATCTGTTTTCCCGTCCGGGCGATCTTTCACTGGAGATGCCTGCGCCGGGGGACGATGGCTCACGGTGGAACAGTCTCTGAAACGAGAATTGGCGGTGTGCCGGAGGAGTAGGCGGCGATTTGCTTCTCTGCCTCACGGGGCTGCGGTCATTGACATGGACATCGTCTGCAAACCTCACAGTCCCTGTTGTTCCACTGCGCATCCGCCTTCGATCATCGTACTGGAATGGTTCTGAAAGAGCACCGGCCGGAGAACCAGTGACTTCGGTATACTTGTGACTGCTATCATTATTCCTCCCAGAGCGGCCGGGGACCGACTCTAGCTCGATAGAACACATTCGTGTTTCGGTGTCTTGTGAATGCTCGCTTGGCCTCCTTGGAGAACGAAGGATACTTGATGCATTGCTGCGGAAACTGCCCAGAAAAGACCTTCCTCTTTGAGGTCCAGAGGATTCTTCGTCATCATCAGGAAACCGTGACATTCCTAGAGGCGGATGAAGCGTCTTTGTACGCCGTGGTGGCGTAGCTGATTCGGGGCTAAGAACCGTTCTTCGCCTCCGGAGGCCATCCCACTCAATAATCTCATTTTCACCAGGCGGTCCTAACTCGTCGAGTTTCTTTTCATTTTGATATCGTAATACTTCGTCTCTTTCCATTTTTTGCCTTGGAGTCGATATACGGCGGATAATGGCAGCGGTTCCTCTGATAGCATCTGCTTTCGGCTCTGTCTCGGGTTGTTCCTGTTCCGCAACTTCTCGGACTTGATCCAAATCGCCCTTGAATACCGCAGCATCCGGCACATCCTTTGCAGACTTGGACAACTGTAGCAAAACCACTCCAGCACAGATTTGGAGGAACCCCAGAACAACGGTTGTTATATCGACTGGAGAGCCCTTGAAACCCTGAAATAAAACAGCAGATGTAATGATTGTAGCGCTGGTGAATATGACATAGTAGGTCGGCGTGACCAATGCAGCGTTAAATATGTTCAATGCTTTCTGGTGCGGCGAGTCAGCATCAAGATTAAATACTAGGATGAACCAAAATAAGAACTTACGTTTAAATAAATAATCTCGGTCAAAAGGGTTATTATCACGAAGGCCAATAGAACATAAAGGAACCATTCCTTGAATTGCGACTGTCCAGATATCTGCGCGACTATAGCTGCGCCTAAACCCTGGGTAGCAACGACACTCAAAGCACCAATAAGACTGCAAATAGAAAGATACACAAACATGCTTCGTTTCCCATAGCGCGGGCCAGCCCAAATCGCAAGAAAAGTACAGCTAACAATAAGGACTCCGCCGTAAGCAAGAAAGGCGGGTTTAAGGAAATAGCGTTTCATGTCCTGAATATTAGAAACGGACGACTGTTGCGGAGCATTCAAAGCGATCACCACAGATCCGATGATGCAATTGAAACAGCCGACCTTTCCGACGAAGCTCAATCGCTCCTTCAGGAAGATGGCGGACAAAATTGTTGTCACCACCACCGACAGAGCACCTAAAGGCGTTACTAGGATGGCGTCCACGAACGCATACGCCACAAAGTTGCATATTTCTCCGAGGACCATAAGCGTCATACCGGCCCACCAGTAAAAGTTCTTGAGATATCCATAGCCCTCGCCAGCTTCTTCATTGTATTTGACATTGGCCCTTAGCAGGCCGACCTTTTTCAGGACGAAAGATACGCCAATGAAAAGGCCGGACGCTACAGCTAGGGAGATCCCAACTGCTTTGAATACCGGTGGCCGACTGCCGCTCCCAGCTCCTAAACCTCCAGACCTGATGACTAGGGGTATGGGATCGAAAAGCTGGTCATGCATCGTCGAACTGGAACTCGCTGCCAACGGCCTGTTTATAGGCCGTGGCAGCTGGGAAGGTGTTGATGTGCGTTGGAGGGGCCGCCGTTTTCGAATCCAAGCTAAGAGGCCGAATGAAGGGCTAACGACAGGCAGGGGGGAGAGGGTGATGATCGGCCGTGTTCAAACTTCTGGAGAAATCAGTTCAACTAAAAGCATGGTGGCCCTACATGAGTAGTAAACATCACATCATATGTGTAACACAACAATCGTAGAAATAGAGTCCATAATCGTCATATCGTTGAAATTGCAAAAGAGACCAGCCAGCAACGGCTCAACAGAAAACAAGCTTGACGACGAGAAAAGCTGCGATGAAGCTTCGAAGGCGCAGGGGGACTTACGTAATGCATCTTATCTTATCTCTGCGGCTGGCGGTGGCTGGGGCTTGAGTTCACCAGCCACAGATTGTGATTGGCTGGGAAATGATATCAGGGACTCCCGCCAGAAGCACGGACGCAGCATCGAGATCGCCGAATATCAAAAAGCGAACGAGCACAGAGTGATACAAGGGATGGGCCCGATTACTCCAGAGAGACTATGCAGAGTACTGGCATTGACTCCGTACGCCATTGTTTCCCGGGTCATACAGTCCAAAATCGTGCCAGTGCGCCTGGGCCTGGAAACCAACAACGCTGTCAATTACCTACCCTCCAAACGGCCTTGGATGATGCCTAGCTAGGGATGCACAAAGCAGCGGTTGCATTGCCTGCCAGACCCCTGCTATCAAATGCAAATCTGCATTGTCTTATCCCAGGTGTGGCCTGTTCTTTCAGCATGAAGGATGGCAGAAGGCAGGGCGACCGCTGCTTCAATTTTGGTCCTAGCCCCCCTGGAATGATAACATCTTGCATTGCAAGATTGAATCCAGGGAGCTGGACATATGCCAGATGGCACATAACTCCACCTTTGCGAAAGGGGTGAAGGAGGCATGGGAGTTCTCAGGTGCACATTGCTCGGCATCGCATCGTTTGCATGATTATGTCGTCCTTTCACCCCGCCTGCTTATGTCGTCCGCTTGTTTTGATCTTCACGTCCTCTTCTCCTCTCTCTCTCCTCTCTTTGTCCTTCTCTCATTCTGCAGAGATTTTCATCACTGTTTGTTGTACTTTTCTGGTTTGTATTGCGCAAATTGTCTGTGTTCAATAGCTGTTCAGCAGCTGTGGGCCTTATCTCCTTCATTTCTTTCTCATTCCATCTTGCTTCCAGCTTAAGGAGGCTTCTAGCCTGCTGAAAAGTCAGGTCAAGATGGCGGATGAAGCCTCGGAAAAGCATGGGCTTGCCATGGATATCAACAATTTGGTCACCCTCGCAAGTACCACCAATGTGGAACCCTTGAGAGAGCGTCATCTGATCTATGCCAACTGCCCTTCTATTAAATTTACTGAGGAGTTTACAGTCCAGGATGCCATTGCAACAATTTTGCTCGACGGTCGTCGCGGAGAGCTCTACGCGGTGGGTATGCAATCTGACCGTGATCCCGATGTCTCGATGCGTGCAGTCATTCTTTACATCTCGACCAACCAAAAGGTTACACTCTCAAAGACAATGTATCTTGAAGCGGTCTGGAAGTTCTTGCAACGACGTGTCAGGGAGCACGAAATCTTTGAGAAACGTTTACGGGCATTTGCACAGCAGCGATCCAACGAAGA
The DNA here is from genome assembly GCA_001430955.1 of Chrysosporium queenslandicum. NCBI lineage: Eukaryota > Fungi > Ascomycota > Eurotiomycetes > Onygenales > Onygenaceae > Chrysosporium > Chrysosporium queenslandicum. The sequence goes on along the minus strand of LJPI01000556.1, from coordinate 637,135 downwards.
CTCTGACTCCTCGGAGTCCGATTCCTCAGAGGAAACCCCAAGGACGCCTCTCATGCCGCAGGCTGCATATCACGACTTGATGCGTCTGGTTTACCGCCATTGTTTCCAGAGATGGCTCAAGTGGATCCATCAGTCCTATGATGATATGTCTCGGTTCAAGGACGTCTTGATGGACACCGTCGGGGATGATCTCACTCCATCAAACCCAAACTTCCATTGGTGGCTTGAGCCTTTGGTATACCTCATTGAGCAATTTGACTGGGTATACGACTCCACAGAACTGTTAAAGAAGGAAGGTCGAGACCCGGCACACATCGTTGGGCACCCTAATTTTGCCGTCAAGATGGGTCATTTGGCCTACGCCTACTTTGTGCTTGAAAGCGATGAGAACGCCTTCAAAAAAATCGAGGAATGGAACGCGACAATCGATGAACAAGGTATGTTGTGTTATCCACGCCAATGGAAGGCTCAGCTGATGTTCCCTTTCGTAGATGGGCCAATCGCCGCGCATCTCAAGCAATTTGTTCTGCTGCAGACTGCAATCAGTCGGCTCGAGCGTTATACCCACCCGGATTATATGCCTGGGCTTTTCAAGAACACTTCCCTCGAAGTAGTCTACGTTGACGATTTCAACCGCACACCAGTCTTAACAACACTTCCCACTGACATCAGCGATTGGCAAATGGTGCTTACAAAGGGACTTGGCCAACGAAGCTTTGCTGTCAAGCCGGAATACGAACCTGGAGTGCAGTCTCATTGCACCGCCATGAGCGATATCTCTTCCAAGCATTTCAAAGTTCAGAAGCTCACTCTGCACCCGCCGATCCAGTTGCTTCAGTTTTTCGTCACTCACAACATTCATCCACCGCCGTTCAAGCACATCGGCTCTTCCAAACCCATCTGTGCGGCATGCTCTGCCGTCTTTGCTGCTTGGGACTCTCTTTACGAATTTCCAAGCTTCATCTGCCGTGCATCCGATGGCAAGTACCCGTTTCCCTGGACCGTCCCCACTGAGTGGGAAGGCGCAAGAGTCAGCAGAGACGTCGATATGCTCGACGCGATCTACAAGAAGATTGCCGATAGGTTCGGAAGCGCTTTGTTTGAGGTTGGCATCGTTACTTGGGGGGCCGGAGGGTCCTCGACTTCAAATGAAGGTGACTGCGAAAGGGTTGACAAGAAGGCCGAGGATGGACAGCAGGAACAGCTCGAGGCCAAGGATGAATCGAAAGTGGAGCTGAGGGAGGAGGTGAAGGATGAATCAAAGGTGAAAGCAAAGGAAGCTTCGCAGGACAAAGATGCACATGGTGAAGGAGAAGTTTCTGCCCTAAACTAAGCCTCTACCACGAGGGGTTGCTGTGGGCTGCTTCATTTGCAACAAATCGAATGTCCCAAAGCCATCTATGGGTGTACTTCTGGCGTGTCGGTTCGCTGATATCTGCCCATATCGGCCTCCCGGTGTACGAATTTGACGCCGGGAAAGCAACGCAAAAAAAAACCCCCAAAAAAAAGGACTAAAATGAGGGAAATTTGGAAAAAAAGGAGAGTGTAAGATAGTACCGTCTAGCATAATCAGAGCTTTATAGCTCAAACCAATCAAAACCGACTTCGGTACTATTCAAATGTGCACTACGAATTCGCTAATTTGCTTAGAGACGCATTCTCATACCGTATGATCTATATAGCACATAGATATCCTACCCTGCGCCTCGAGTTGATAGAAGATATAGCCCAGAAACGTGGCCCTGCCAGTAATACCGTAAACGTTCATACATGTTCCGCCTGGACTCAAGGAAAGAAGTGAAATTAGGAAACGTCCATCCCAGGTTAAAAGTGAAATATTTACAAGAAGACCCATCCCATATGCGTTCATGGCATTAAAAAGAGGAAGAAAGAATCAATGAACAAATGAGAAAAGAGAAAGAAGAGAAAATTAAGAAGAAAGCTTAGTATCCATCACTAGCGTAATGTTCAAGCCCTTGTGTGAGACGTGGGCTTACGGAACTTATTCACTGGCGGCGGCGGATCATCCGGGTATGGTAGCTTCCATTTGTTTGGGCTAGTAACCGTTGTGGCTATCGGTCTCCCGGCACCATGTGTTGGTGATGGCATGGGTATAATAACATTCTCGGAGGGGATATCTGTAGCAGCAGTGGATGTGGCCGTCGCGTTATTCACGGTATTCACCGGCCTAGCAGCATGTGGAATTGGAGTTTTCGGCGGCAGCGGTGGCGCGGCTTCGGTATTGAATGTGTCTGTACTTACACGCGGGGAGTTGGTGTATGACACAGGTCGCGAGGCTTGTTCCATACTATGCCTACTTCCCGGTGGTGAAATGTTCACGGAAAGCCGCGAGGGAGGCTGGTGTTGTTGGGCTGGTGGCTTCGGGAATTGCGGGATGGTGATTGGGTCTGCGGGTAGCTCGATGGCGGGTAGTTCGTAGACTGGCTGTGCAGAGGAGGGTTGAGAAGGGTGATGCGAGGTTGTGGGTGATGGATTTGAGGGTTTCTGTGAGGACTGCAGTGGGACGGGAGGTACTGGTCGCTGAGGTGGAGGTGGAGGTAGTGGTCGCATCATGAGGTCGGCATCGTGAGCTTCCGCAGCAGCGATTGAGGCTTCATGTGCCTGAATGCGGCGGTGTGTTCGGTGTATTTTGGCCAATTTGACCGCAGCATCATGGGTCATCTTTTGCACGTCATTCTTCGCCAGATATAACCGCGTATTGGTGCTGATTTCCGCCAAACGGTTCCACTCATTCATTCCGTATTCTCCAACCCCAATTTCCACGTTGAGGCGGCAGTAATTTTCTCTAGGAACGTTTCTTTTCGCAAGATGTTCTTTTAGCATATATTGGTGGGTAGTCTCGCATCCTTCGATTTTGGCGATCAGGTTCCGCCGCGCATCCGCGAATTCAACGAAAACATCCTCCCACCACTCATGCCTGAGGTTACTCGTGCTGGACGGTCGTTTACCAGTACCGATGCTGACAAAAATACCGACTTCCCGTCCTGGCCATTCGTTGACGGCTGCTTCATCTAGGATCTGTGGCGATGGGTTGAATTTTCCGGCTCCTTCATCAAGGAACATTTGATGCCCTATTTGAATCGGCTTGAAATGGTGTAGCATAGCACCCGTCGCACGTCCAGCTTGCCATATGGTACAGTTAAAGTCGGGAGGAGGTTCTTTTCGAGAATCGTACGAACGTAAAAGCGTGGGATGGCCATTCTTAGGCGTTCCCTTGAAGTATGCCGTCACGGCTCTGTGGATACATGGTAAGCATTATTGAACAAACTAGTTTTCAGTACAGTAGTTTAGACGAAAAAGCACAGGCACCGATTTCATGACAATCGGCGACTGGAACCTAAGCTCTATACTTATAAAGGAATCGAGCAACTCACGTCTTCGTCCGATTTTCTCGGTTGTCATATAGTAACGCATCGGGGTTTCCCCATCTCGATAATCCGTTCATGGCAGTATAAGGCCCACGGCCCGCAGATGTGGGGGACAAAAGCGGCGGTGACGGCGAATAATTCCCACTACTGTTGCTCATCGTACGAGAAAGATGCACACTTGACCGACTCAGCCGTCTCGGTGGCATGCCAGATACGACGCTGGTCGACGACATTAGCGCGGTATTCACGTAATCTTTCTCTGGCAGAGACGGTGAGGTTCCGTCATTCCCCTCTGATTCAAAGACCGTATGTTCTTTAACGCATTGACGAATCGCTTGTTCCAGCCGCGATGCCTTGAACAGGGTGGATCGATACGGGATACCGGCAATGGTCTTGTCAGTTTCGAAGACATACTTTGTCATCCGAGGATAGATATTCTTGCACGTTTCGATATCAAGTCGCAGACGACCCAGCATCAGGGCAATGAGTCCGCCAGTTCCGGTGCCGGCGATGAGATCGAAGTGGTCGCATGGTTTGGGTATCTGGTCACGTCGCGGTGCGTTGCCTTCTGCTTCGACGTAGGTCCGGTACATCAATTCCTGGAGGATTATCAACATGGAATATCCGCGAACACCGCCGCCATCTGTAGTTGGCGTAAGAAACGCAAGTCAGTTGGAGGCTCGGCCATATGTAGCAGGTTTGATGTCAAACAACAGAGCACTCACCGAGGCATAGTATTCGTAGCGGCGGGCCTTTGGTAGTGTCTTTGCGGCGTACCGTCGTTGTCGTCGCTGTGGCGTTCTCCATGGTGAGATTCTCGGTGACAAGAGATGCGAGTCCAAAGGAAACAAAGTGCTGATCCTGAATTTCAGCCTTACGGCGCTTCTTAGATAAGCCCACCCCGCCGCTGACAGCGGCTTTGAAGACGATAATCGACCAACGCCGAGTTTCAGGTTGAAAGGCAGTGAAACAAATGTGACAACCAGGCAGAAAGATGTTACGTGAAGAGAAGGGATCGGGGTTCACAGGATGGAGTGGGTAAAGTGACAGCGAGATTCTAGAAGGAGGGCGAAGGCTGATCTTCTGCTCAAGGATGACGATTCCGTTGGCCGAGAGAACTGGGGGTGACGGACGAGCGATGGGCGAATCACAAAACTAAGAACCCCGTCGTCATGCAAATCTCGAAGACAGAGCTGGGCTGTGACGGGGCGCTTGAGACTCGAACCGGTGGACTTGTGGCTCCCAGGCATCGCTTGTCAGGCACCTTGGGCTGCCCATCCCAAGTCACGGCGCATCTACACGTCCGTACATACTATAACAACAAGAGCAACTCAGCTCGTCTACTTGATGGTTCTGAAAATCTCGGTTGATGGTTTGCAAGATCCATGGTTTTGACATGGGCTGTGTCCTCTCCGGCTGCGAACGGACAAGTCTAAAAATACGCACATCCACGCGTCTTGTATCTGATCCCTGGAACTACGAATTCTCGTCCCCGTTGAGCTACCACTATAGAGATGATAGAGCCTCGAGGGAGAGAGCGCGGAAGAGAGCAATCAGTATACTAAGCATCAAGATATTCCATCTGAATCCACCCCTTCCATGAGCCCTGAGAGAGCCAACGCCCACCAATTCCCGTCTAACTGCTTGTATCGTTTGCTACTTCGACGCTCTCTTCGTCGACCATCAGCGTCCATCGTGCTGGCTGCTTTGCTGTGGATGACCAGCAAGCCAGTGGATGATGTCATCATGTGGCAATAACCTCCTGCCAAGCCACATGTGGCGCAGCCAAGTGACTAGGTCATGTGATTAGTCCTTGTTATGTAAGCCATGTTGAGTCAGACATCAGGCGGTTTCCTAAAAGGGCAGCAAAACCCCGATACCTGTCGCGCTGACAAAGCAGCCGATATGTGAAATGCAACGCCGGCTTCATCGCGGGGTTGAGCCGACTGAGGGACGTGAGACAGCTGTATATCAAGGCCCGAGTGGCCCGTCAACTCGTCAATGATGGATTCTAGTAGTACCACATCCTATTCTTGCTTACTAGAACAAATTACACTACTAGTTTTGTATCCAAACTCCTGATCGTGTCAACAGTATGAAGATAAGCCAGGTACGTATGCCAGTGCTCCTTGCTCCACTCATACATCTATAAGCAATCTATCATGGTTGCGCCTAGAGTTTGTTCCATGCAACATAACTTTCAGAGCATGGCCGGTGTTGATTCCTCATTCCACAGCTCTACGTCTATCCCATCAAATCCCTCCGGCCAACCTCTCTCTCCGAATCTACTCTGACACGCCATGGATTCCCCTACGACCGGCACTTCATGCTCCTCAAAGTGGAGCCAGATGGCCGGCTGCGTAACATGCACGTTCCCAACTTTCCACAGATGACACTATTTCTAACGGACATCATCTTTCCCGACGATGCCCACGGTCAGGACGGAAAGATTGTTGTGACATATCGGCCACCCATAGACAAACAAGACAAGGGCTGTGTTAAGACACTAAACATTCCACTGCAGCCTAGTATTCATGACCTGAGGACTTTTGATGTCGTCATGCACACAAGCCCAACAAAGGCCTACGACATGGGAACCCATTACAATTCTTGGTTCTCTGACTGCTTTGGGTTCGATGTTGTCCTCGCCTACCTCGGTGACAATAGGAGACCTGTTCTGGGGAACATGGCCCCCGGTGCCGCAGCCAACACGGCCCAGAGTGGTTGGTTATCGCGTATGGCCCAGAATGTCGCTACACTCAGTGGCTGGGCCGGGAAAGATGCAGGCGATTCGCATACCATTACCTTTGCGGATGTCGCACCGTATCTCGTGGTGTCTGAAACCTCCTTGAAGAATGTGTCCACGAGATTGCCGGAGGAAATGGACATAACCAAATTCCGGCCCAACATCGTCATCTCGGGTGCTCCTGACGAATTCGAAGAAGACTTCTGGGCCGAGCTTCAGGTGAATGATGACGTTACGCTGGCTTTGACAAACAATTGCGGGAGATGCATAAGCATCAACATCGATTTCAGTACCGGGGCTCCCGGAACAGGAGAAATGGGCGCAGTTCTCAAGAAACTGATGAAGGACCGTAGGGTTGATAAAGGAATGAAATACAGTCCCATCTTTGGTCGCTACGGCTTTCTGGGCAGAGGCTGTGAAGGCGCGCATATCAAAATCGGTGATCAAGTAGAGGTTTCAAAGAGAAACCCCGAGCACACTGCACTTGGTAAGCTGACTATAAAATATTGATATTCAAGGCGTCAACTAACAAAGAGCACCAGAATGGCCCGGATTGACAAACTAACATAACACCGTAAAAGTAATGATACCCAAAGGCAGAAAAATAAAGAAAAGCAGTATTCGCCAGAGCTCAATCAGCCCAGTCATGCACAATATCAAACCTCTTCACCTGTCAACTTGCCGATCCTTTGGCACTTTCCACGGCTCTATCCGCCCATAGATACCTACCTGCCCTTCTCCAAATAATCCAACAACAATCCAACCTCATTTATAAACTCCTGCGCGCACGGGCTACTCTTGTAGACGCTGCGAAGTGTCTCCTCAATCACCTTGTACTGAATCTCCAACACCCGCACCAACCCACCCGTTCCCCCAACCTCCGCCGCTTGACCTCTATTTCCCTCTTGCCCTCGCGCATCTTCCCTCATACAATCAGCCCCAACAAGATCCAGCACAGGAGCCGACGTCAACACGGCATCAAAATCCTCCTGGAACCACGTAAGCATTTCGCCAAAGCTGCAGCGGTCAAAATCCCGCCCATCGCTCGCCGGCCCGGCGCCCCATGCGCCATCCGTCTTCATCCCCTTGTCCAGCTCGCCAGCCGCATCATCACCAACAACGAAGGTGTTCGCTCTGCTCGCCCATAGCCCATCCAGCTCGGCCTGCGAGGCGTGTCCCTTGATGGATTGTGCTTGCTCTGTGAACTCGCGCTCGAAACGGAAGAAGAATCCTCTCACTTTGTGCAGGGTGCGGATGAGTTGCTCGAGGGCGTCGGCGAACTCTTTGCTTATTGGCGATTCTGCTTCGCTGTTTCGTCGCTTGCCGGGGCGAGAAGAGGCCGTGATGTCTTGAGCGGGCGCTGGAATGTTGGTGTGGTCGGCGTCCCATGACGTGGTTTCGCAATGGTTCTGTCTATTCGGCTGCGCGGGGGGTTTCGTCCGCAGCGGGAGGGTGGCGTGCCATGACATCGCTTTAGATTGAAGACTGGCTTGTAGCGTATAGTCGGCGGAAATAAGCTTTAATAGAGAGAGATAGATAGAGATTGATGGATGCAACAGGGGTCAGATTCCCATGTCCTGCATACGCAAGCTGTGAGAGATCCCCATACCCATAGGGAACAATTCCTCATTTTATAACACCTTGGCCAAGAGCAATCAAGTTGGTCCATTTTCTCCTATACACATTTGTTTGCTTCTTCAGACCAGTCTTAGAGCTTTGCGAATAGTGCAGCAATGCAGTCTGCACCAGCAGATCAAACCATTGATGGTCAGCATTGAGAAGACAAAGCAGAATGAGAGCTAAACCTTGATTGAGATGTATGTATCAATCAAATGAAATCAATGTTTTGAAAGGGGTGTAGGTATCACCTATATGGCACAAACATTCAAAGAGGAATCGCATGAAAAGCCTTTTCTAGAGATATTCTGAGGCTCAGCCATAGGAATAGCGCTGATCGCAGGATCAGGGTTTCAATGGGTATAACTTTTCAAGAGACCACAAAGGAATCCAAAGGTAAGAGATTCTAGAAAAATTTCAATATATTTGCAAAAGAAAACTCAATCAAATCATCCATTTTGTACAGATAAAGGCTGGTAAATCTCCCGCATCTTGTTAAGAAGAGCATGACCAAAAGGGAAAGGAGCACAAAAGTGTCAAGTCATCATCCATCATCTATACTGAGACAACGTTCAGAACATCATAGTATACCTGGCTTATTCTTCTGTCCACGGAAGGCTGAATGTTCCCACCCAATCCTCAACCTCTTTTCTCAACTGTACAATCTCAGAAATTTCCTCTCCTTCTCCGAGATATTCAAAGAATGCCTTCAAGCTTGTGGGATTCTTCCGGCTCTTAGCTTCGGCTTCGGCTTTGGCGGCCTTGTCGAGTTTCTGCGTAATGATGACTGCTCGGTCGACAATGTCAGCGACTCGGGAGAAATCTTCAGGCCCGAAGCCGCGAGATGTCATGGCCGGGGTTCCCATTCGGAGACCGCCGGGTTTCATCGCGGATTTATCGCCTGGAACGGTGTTCTTGTTACTTGCCACGCCACAAAGTTCAAGAACCCTCTCAACACGTGCACCATCGACACCGCGGTTCTTGAGGTCTACCAACACAAGATGGTTGTCGGTACCACCAGAAACAATGTTGTACCCCAAGCCACCGCTGTTTGTAGAGTTACCAAGGCGAGCTGCCAAAGCCTTTGCATTCTCCAAGACATTTTGCTGATAGGTCTTGAATTCTACGCCCTGGGCCTGCTTCAAAGCAACCGCGAGAGCGGTGATTGTGTGGTTGTGGGGGCCGCCCTGGTGACCCGGGAAGACAGCGGCATTAATAGGGTCTTCCAAGTCATACATTTCAGGTTTCCCCTTGGCATCATGTCTGCGGACACCCTTGCGGTAGAAAATCATGGCGCCACGGGGTCCTCGGAGTGACTTGTGTGTCGTAGTCGTAACGATATCAGACTGCGGGAATGGCGATGGGATGACGCCGCCGGCGACTAATCCGGAAATATGTGCCATGTCACTGAGAAGGTATGCTCCAACGCTATCAGCGATCTTCCTCATACGTTGATAATCAATCAGCCTGCTATAAGCGGATGTTCCAGCAACAATGAGTTTCGGGCGGTAGAGTTTCGCCATATCTTCGAGTTTATCATAATCGATGAGGCCAGTAGATTCATCGAGGCGGTAAGGTAGCGTTTCAAAGTATTTAGACACAGCAGAGATCTTCTTTGTTGGGGTCTGGTAGCCATGTGAGAGATGGCCGCCATGGGGAAGGTCCAGTCCCATCAGGCGATCGTGGGGTTGAAGGACAGCTGAGTATGCGTAGAAGTTTGCAGGAGAGCCGGATAGCGCTATGAAAGGTAAGATTAGAACATCAGAATAGTATAAGATGAGCAGGGCAACCCACGTTGAACGTTTACACCCCATTCCTCTGGGTTCAGTCCGAATGTTTGCAGAGCGCGCTGCTGGCAGAGCCGCTCGGCTTGATCAATGAACTGGTTCCCACCATAGTATCGCGCACCCGGGTATCCTTCAGAATATTTATCTACAACCAATTGATTAGATCCCGCCGAGCAGAACGTGCTGGGAGTAACTGACTTTGCATCACACTACCAAGGGCATCAAGCACGGCCTGGGAGGTGAAGTTCTCCGAAGGAATCAAGTTGATGAAATGTTTCTGTCGGCTTTTTTCCTGCGTGTGTGTCAGGCTCACATACAGCAATACCATGGGTATGGCGGGGACGTACATTTTGAATAATGCTATAGACAGTTGGATCTGCTTGCTCGAGTTTCTCTGCTAATATCTGGTTCGAAGAGACAAGTTAGAGGTCAAGTCTGGGAATTTCGGCGGGTCAATTCATACATTCTGATGGCCCTCAGTATGAACAGACGCCCTTGTCTGCCATTGAGTCACTCTGCTTGCGGGATGACTCCATCTTAAAGCGCCAGTTACTTTGGAATATCCGCCAGAGGATCGGAGTAGCTTTGCAGCTTGCCAGCTGCAGCGATGGACCGACATTGGTACTAGGGTCCTTTTTTTAGATATTAATATTGCTCTGCGTCGCAATTCCAACAACGAACTCGACAAAAATCAAAAATACAATCACAGCGTGCAGGAGAGAAAAGGCACAATGAATGCACCGCAAAGCGCTCGCTTGCTGCTGTCCCTCACTTGGCTTATCGTCAGATGTCATTGTCGGCCGAAGTGGCTTTTCCGGGGAACGCCTTTCCGCTTCGGGCTTAGTGCATGCCACGTGATGCCGCCGGGGTGCAAACTTTCTTCCTTTCCCGCGGGCATCGAAAAATTTTTTTTTTCTTCCTCTTTTTTTCTCTTTTCTCCTCACACAACTAAATCCAAGATGACGAGACGGCCTGTTTGGCAGTTTCCAGCTCTCGCCCTTCCGGTTGTAAAAGACTGGTCTGGCGGGCGATGCTGATATGTCCTGGGCCCACTTCACCATCCTTTTAGGGACAATTTGATTCTATCTGATTGGAAAACAGGTTGTGTTTTTTCAGCTATGGATTTGACGACAAACTCGCAGGCACCACTGACTCCATGCTCGCGTAAAGAGCTTGTAGTGATGAAGCATGCGGGAAGCTCGCCCACATAGAGGAACCTGAACCCCTCCGCCCACAACTGGCCCCCGGTATAACGAACATGCGGACGAACACACCAAGTCTCACCAGCACGACGGGTGGCATACCTTTGTTGTTCACTTGTTCATGTGTCACATACGACGATTCCGAATATCCCCTCCTTTACCACTCTTGGACAAGACAAAAGGAGGGTTCTCTTTGAAGCAGGAATGCCTCCCTCTATAGTGGCTTGTCTTTTCCCCAGTCCCTAATTTGTCCCAGTTTCGCCCGTTTATATGTACAGTATGCAAGGCATTAGGAGTTAATGCAGGCAGATTCTTTTCCCACATCAATGTTCCTGATTCTGGCAATATTTTTGTTGCTGTTTTCCTTCTGTGCCACCTGGGAAATACCCTTGTTTCGTGCTTCCACCCTTTCAAGGTTGAGGTTATCTCGATTATGCTGATTTCCGTGCAGGGCTCTGTCGCAACATCTCTGGTTGCCCAGTCTTGCGGCCTGCAACCCACCTTCCCAGAGACATAGAAGGTATAATACAAGTGGCAAGCTGTGACCGTTGAGTCACTTTTAGGGAGCACTCCGGTTAAATTGATTCATAATATGGAAACGTAGAAGGGACGGCTTGATGTAGACGGATGAGCTCGATGAATGGCGTCCAGCCACGTAAGGACTCCTTGTCACGGCTTCACAAGTTCGCATCGATGACTCACCCAGTGCCATACTCTATCAGAACCCTTTTGTAGGGATGAGTGATGCATTGTCTAACATAGAGCTCATCCTTTTCCTTCAGCTGGATCGGATGGCTCTCGACGTTAACAGGTACTCCGTACGGAGTACATTTATGTAGATACATTCAAACAGGATTAATAAGTGTCCATGATATATCCAGCTGCCCAAAATTTGGCTTCAAAAGGTGAATAGGGACCGAAGAGCTCCGCTTAAAGCTATTTTTGTCTTGATTTATGAGAAATTACTCCGAAGCTCCTCCGTCCGCCGCCCAAGTTCTCGGTACAGAGACGCCATGCGTCATCTATCTCCATAAGCGAGCCCACCAGAAGTGGATAGCGAACGGGCCTCTGGCGATTAGTCGAGCAAAACCGCGCATTATCCAGAGGATATGCAAGTACCTCAAAAACTCCCCCTTCGCTATCAAAATATTGCTTTGTAGTGAGAGTGCTTCAGCCCTCGGATGCCGGAATCCCAGTTCACGCTCGGAGAACGGCAATGAAAAGGAGATAATCTGAGTCATTTCCGAGTTACACATTTGGTGACTTGTATTACAACGCGTTCCCCTCTGGAAAGGGAGTACAATGTGTGCCTGGCCAAGAGAGGAGCCCCAAGAATTCAAGCGCTCAGGACTCGGGCTCGAATGATCTCATCGGATTCCACCAAGCTGACGAGGCCTTCCTCAGGGAACTCAGCTTTCCAGCTCTGGATTCGCCGTTTGCAGGATACAGTTCTCGCTCTGTGATTAGGGCTTCCCATATTTTGTGGCGAGAGGCCTAAAAAAAAAAAGTAAAGATCTCGCCCAGAAGGTGAATTGAACTGGTCGACAATCCATCCCCTACTAAAAAAGAAAAGAAAAAAGGAAAACCGTCAGCGGAGTCCTACGTGCGCGCGTATTGGATGAAAAGGTGGTTTGGGCGGGCCTGAGGCATCACTCTATGCTTTGTTCCTGGAAACAGTGGCGCTGACTATCGAATGCCGGCCGATCCTATCGCGGACGAGCCAGCGATCCCGAGCCCTGTCGGGGCAAGGGGCGTGAATCAAGATGACAGGCTGCGAATGCAAGCGAATCTCAGGGTCTAGAAGGTTCTCCTAGTGGAATTAAGCGATAGTCAATTTTGGCGACAGGGAAAGATCAAGACAGCACAAAGTATGAGGGAGAAGGATGCTACCTCTGGTAAAAATAGATGTTTTTGTGGGTTGTTTGAAACATGTTAGCATAGTGTTTATAAACAAGTGCTTGTGAATGACGGAGGATCACCATCAGTGCGCAGCAGTTGGTGGGAGCGCACACACATTGCATGCTGCCTGCCATGTATTCAAAACCCAATGGAGAGGGCGAGCACCAACAAACAACAATGACAGAGAGACTATTGGAATAAGTCAGCCCATGCAGCTGGAATGCCAATGTCGCCAGCCAGCCAGCCTATCGCAACAGCCAGTTAATCGGTGTAATTGCTGTGTAACTCTCCAGCACCAAACTCTCGCAGGATCATGACCTATCAGAATTCACAGGCGAAAGAAGTAAATACATAAAAAAATAAAAAACAGAAGAAATTAATTTAAAAAACAAAAGTCAGAAGCCCAGTTGCTGTATCCCATTGGCTGGCTGGGCAGTTTGTGTGTCCCTTGCATGAAGGGGAGGAGAAACAGGGACGGCGGGCCTCCCATTGGGCAGCAAATAGGGTTGCCCCCTCCCCAAGACCAAGTGACCCTGGCCCCTATCTTAGCGTCTCTGCTCGCTTTAAACCCCCTTCGCCCAGCCGTTATAATCCTCTTCTTCCTCTCCTCCTCCTCTTTTCTCTTTTTATCCCAACTCACCCTTCATCGCTCTTTAATCGCAAAACCATCACTCATTCCCGGTTTATCAACCGATTACATTCGTTTCGCGATACTACTCGTATACCCGTTTTGCGCCTTTACTCGCATCTTAATCTCGCGTTGATCCACTCAGCAAAAAGGATTCGAAACAATCTAGACACAATGCGTTTCTCCGTCGCTGCTTCTCTCGCCCTTGCTGCCGGCGCCTCTGCCAGCTATGTCAACAGCAATGCCACTGCTGTTGTCACTGAGGTTGTCACTGCCTACACCACCTACTGCCCTGGCCCAACCACCATCACCCACGGAACCAACACCTACACCGTGACTTCGGTAAGTTTGCAGCCATCCCTTGCGGCCTCAACCACGGTTCGCCCAACGTGGCATACCAGAACAAGTATGCTAACCAAACAACCACCAACAGGCCACCACTCTCACCATCACCGACTGCCCATGCACCGTCACTCGCCCAATCATCACCTCCACCGTCAGCGAGTGCAATGACTGGTCAGTGCCCATTTCTGAAATAACATAATCTGGAATTTTAGCACGGGCACAGCAGCTAACGCTTCTCCATTAGCCCACGCCCAACTGGCACTGGTGTCGTTCCCCCTCCAGTCAACCCACCAGTCTACCCCAACAGCACTGCCGTCCAGCCTCCTCAGCCACCACAGGGCACCGGAAGCATCCCCAGCACCTCTGTCCCAGCTCCTCCCCACTACACCGGTGCCGCCGCCCGCGTCGTCGCCGGTGCCGGTGCTGGCCTTGCTGGTGTTCTCGGTCTCGCTTTCCTCTTGTAAATTTAACCCCTTTGGAAAGTTCTGGGATGCTGTGGCGATTGTAAAGAAGAAGATGCAAGGGGACGTCTGGGGTTGTGGGCGGTGTATGTATGTGTCTTTGCGCGGCAGCACGAGGATATTCTCATGATCTCTCAATGTAACTAGATGGGCCACTGGCAAGTCTTGTCTTGCTCGGTTGCTTTAATGGTAACATTGGTTTTACATGACTTTATGCCACTTTTTATGGATTCCTATGTGATTTTGGGGTTGCTAGGCAGGCATATCACTTACCAAAGGCGCAATGGGTTCAGCCTTTATTCCCGTCAATGATATACCCTTTTAATTGCTTCTCTCAACCTGGTTCTGCACAGTTATCTTCTCCAGTAATACGCTGTGTTCCTCTGCACAGTGCCAGCGTATGTGCAACACCCGTTCTGACTGTTCTCATCATTTCAATGTTTGTGCTCAACAAGCAGCCATCATACATTCTTCCCCGCACTCACTGTAATACAATAACTAACTTCTGACCCTCAAAAGATTTCACAAATCAACAGTCATTAGTGCCGGCCAAAATTTGCTTGGTCCTGTGCACTTTACAGTCCCCGTAGTTGATACATTCCCAACAGTTAACAAGCTCATTTTTCGTAGTAAACACATCTCATGTCCATGCCCGCCACTTACGCCAAAATGCACTGATAGACTTATCTCTCATGCAACGCGAAAAATAACACGTCTACGGAGTACATATCAAGAGAAACCACATACATCGAACCAAATGCCGGTACAGGAGCACGGGAATGCTAAAGTAGCTTATCCACAAATCCAGAAAAAGGGGATCCCTTGCACGAAAGAAGCGGTGTTTTTTCCCGATCACGGTGAGCCTTGATTCGTGAGGGTTCGTAGAGGCGGGAGGGGCCGGATAAAGGATTCGCGTCGATCATTAGGCCTTTCTGAGATCTGTCAGACAGGTTTGGGATGACAAGCATGTATGTGATAGTGTATGAGAGAATTCAGGCAGCCTTGCAGCGCGGTAAATATCAGCTTCTCGCTATGTCCTTTTGATTGTCGCCCGGATCGGCATTAGAAGAAATACCACCGTTGAGTGTCAATCAACTATTTCGCGAGCAGTCGACACGGGGAACGTTGAGTGACGTCGATCAGATTTGCAAGGCGAGATTTTCAGCGAGCTGGCAATGAGTTGTTTCTATTCGATTCGCCTGCCGCCTATAATAATCATGGATGTATGTCGGCGATTCCCCATATTGAGGCTTTTGCTGGTGGTGCCAGTGCTTGGGCGTCGAAAATATCCCTCCCTCGTCTTTTAATTTCTCAATATTCTGATACGCAGCCGCTTCGTAGTCCATCATCACTTCATCCCATCACTTTCTGTAGTCTACCCGACCCAGTCCACTGTGTGCGTTGATCAGCGGTAATTGCATGGTCCGCAACCAGTGTCTGGAAATCTCATCGGGCTCTCATATCTTCTTGAACAGATGTTGAACACACCTCCAGCCTACGCTGCTGGGTAATAATCATCGGCATAGAGGGCATGACATGTTACGGACCTCCTGGGAAGTCGGCACTTACGAGTTTTGCAAACTCGTGGCCTGGATAACAATCCCGAACGGTCGAGGAAAAAAATTCATAAACCACACCCACGAGAGCGGGAACGCATCTTTCTTGCCTGATAATCGTTTGGCCCATATTCTGCTCAGTCGGGCAGCCAAGTCCCACGGACTAGTTGGGACTCGCCTTCATATGCGGCGCCAGCCCAGTGTTGTCGTCGGAGTGTCGCTTAGACATAAGAGGTAGGGTCTCATCCGCCAAAGATGCGGCGCCCTTCTTCGACTAAACGATCATATAGATAAGCTAGTCTGCGAAGAAAAGAGCCTGAGAAATAACATTGCCGACGTAAGCATCCACACTGGTGACGAAAAGGGTCTCTGAGGCCTACGGTCTCGGTGACAATTCTGCGGTTGAAAGCAAATCTACGTCTGCTTTCCATTGTATCCATAAACTAGGACCATAGTTTCATATCCATTCGTATGAGAGCCAATATGGACTCACGGGTAATTGTAGCATTACAAAATTGTCTATAGTATGCTGGTTTCATGAGACCGAAGAAGATGAGGAAAGTTGCTATCAGTCAAATGCTTCAAAACAGGTGGGAATGGCAATGCCAGCCTAACCAGTGCAAAGGATATTAATCATACCATAGCAAGTTCATTTGCTAGTTAAAACTGCAGGATGTTGGTATGAAAGAAGATCCATATCAAAATGGGTTGCCAGGTACCTGGACTGGTCTCTATGCTCCATGTGTTTCGCAATAATGGATTGCTGTATCGATCAGTACGACTTCATCCACGAACATCATCCTAAACGCTCAACCCGATACTTGCTACCACCTTATGAATCTGCACCTGTATATGCATACTATTCTATTTAAATCAGTGCTGTATCCCATTAGCAGGGAACAAGCACAATCGACATGATCCACAGCAGCGATGGGCCAGCAGATCCAGAGCCCGTGATCAAAGCCATCGCGTCCCACGATGAGCTGACTGTCGAGGAGCGGGCTATCGAGAAGAAACTACGCCAGAAAATTGACATCTTGATCATGCCGACCATCATCTGCGTCTATTTGATGAACTACATTGACCGGTTTGTCTGTCTCATCCCCCTACCACCAATCCATCACGCCTTTCGTCTACAGCGTCTAATGAATTTGGAATAGCAACAACTATGCCGCTGCACGGCTGCAAGGCCTCGAAAGAGACCTCAATTTAAGCCCATCTCAATACCAAACGGGCTTGTCCATTCTGTTCGTTAGCTATATCCTCATGCAGGTCCCGTCCAACCTCCTGCTCAACTACGTTGGCCGGCCATCTCTATATCTGGGAGGCTCTACGATTGCATGGGGCCTTGTTTCGGCATCAACCAGTTTGGCCAAAAATTAATCGCAGATTCTGTTTTGCCGACTTCTACTGGGATTCGTGGGTATGTCAAAGGGGCTTCTGATGTCTCGAGCCTGTAAAGACTGCTAACTGGCATCTACCAGAGGCCCCATTCTTTGCCGGTGTCCTGTTTTACCTCTCAAAATGGTACACCAAGAAGGAGCTCAGTCTCCGAATGAGTATATTCTATTCTGGCTCATTGCTTAGCGGCGCATTTGGGAACTTGCTTGCAGCGGGCATATTGAATGGATTGTCTGGAAAGTATAACCTTTCCGCGTGGCAATGGCTCTATATCATTGAGGGCTTCATGACTGTTGCTATTGGAGTACTCGTTTGCGCAGTTCTCCCAGACTTTCCAGACACATGGAGACTTTTGACGCCGGAAATGAAGCGTGTCGCAACTCTTCGGCTTGAAATAGAGGCTGCCGAAGCCGACGTCGACGGTGAGGGCGGCATAAGTCAATTTACCGGCTTTAAGCTTGCCATGGCAGATATCAAAACCTACATCCTGGCCATTGCCTACATGTCCATCAGCGGCGCCAGCGGTTTTCAATACTTTTTCCCCACCCTCACGGCGACACTTGGCCACAACGAGACTGTTTCCCTCCTCCTCGTCGCCCCTCCATACATCTTCATGCTCATCTACAGCCTATTCCATTCCCGCATGTCCGACCGCCTCGGGAACCGATTCTGGTTCTTCATCTATCCCATCCCCATTTCTATTGCCGGATTCATCACCTTCATGACCACAGACTCCTTTGGACCCCGCTACTTCTCCCTCTTCGTCATGAGCTTTGTCTTCACGATGATGTCCACCTGCTACTCCTGGATCGCGGGAGCCATCCCACGACCACCGGCCAAACGAGCCACCGCTTATGCGTTCATCAACTCTGTGGGCAATTCGGCAAGTATCTGGACGCCGTACACGTATCGAGATCAAGACGCGCCGCATTACCGCCTGGCGCTCGGGGTGTGTATCGCGCTGCAACTGCTGGCAGCGTTCACGGCAGTAATACTACGGTGGTATCTCAAAAGGCAGAATCGAGAGTTAGAGCGAATAGAGCGTGCGGGTGGAAAGGCCGTCGTCGACGACGAGAGACTGCGATTGATGCCTACGGAGACGGAAGAGGAGGAGTCAGACGGACTTGAAGCGGATGGGCCGACAAGCGGATTCAGATATATGATTTGACTTGCCGATTCTCGCGTTCTAGACTAATCTATCGCGGTTATCTGGTATCCACCGGCCATACTCTTTCGTAGATAAAGCTTAGCCGTGTTCTCCACGCAAACCCATGGTTGTGGTGCATTCAGGAACCCGCTCCGACAGAGTTTCCCGTCCTCAAAAAGTCTTTATTTACTAGGAAGCGGGACGGAACTGGGAAGCCAACCGAGAATCAGATTCACGCGATGTTGGTGAATCGTATGATTCTGAGAAGCAAGGAAGGGAAGCGAGACCAATTATACATTTGCTCCTGGATTGCTGGTATCAGATAAGGACATAGTACCGAAAGGAATGGACATAGCAGACAAAGCATATGGCCATGGAAAGAAGGATCAACAGTAGAACAAAGGAACAAAGCCGTAACAGCCAGGCGTCCTAAACATAAAAACACAATACCCACAAGCATTTGCATAATTCGCAGAAAAAAGAATTTTAGTCAAGAAATGAAAGAAAAAAAAATTTCGTCACAGCTTGCCCCTAGCCTGCATCCTCTCCCTCTGTGCAAAATACTCCCTGATTCTCCCCCTCGCAACCTCCACAATCTCTGCATCCTCCACCGTCGGCGGAACGTTGACTTTGTCGTCAAACTTGCCCACCACCGCATTCTCAATCAACTCCCTCAGCACCCGACGAAGCGTCTTCCCGCTGCGGGTCTTGGGGATCATCCCCTGGCCCTGGATGATGCCGCCAAGGGAGGCGATGGCGCCGATTTGTTCGCGCACAAGCGAATTCACAGACGCGAAGAATTCCTTGGGCGGAGTTGCGGGGAGCGCTGCGGTCGAGGGTGCGTTGCGCAGGTGGATGAATGCGAATGGCATGTGGCCTTTGAGAGAGTCGGGGATGCCGACGACGCAGGCTTCGGCGATCGCGGGATGGGAAAGGATGGCTTGTTCGATTGCACCTTTTGGACTCGGGTTAGATCACTTCTGTGCGGGAGATATTTATGGAAAAAAAAGGGGAATGGAATTCCACCTACCTGTGCTGAACCGATGAGCGGCAACATTGATAATGTCGTCGGATCGTGACATGACATGAATGTAGCCCGACTCGTCTATCATTCCGGCATCCCCAGTATCTAACCATTTGCCTTCGAATCGTTTCAGGTATCCCTTATAGAAGCGTTCGTCGTCATTATAGAGCGTAGTGAATCCTGTCGGTGCAAGAGGAAGGGCAAGTACAATGTTTCCCATTGTGCCCCGTGGTACTCCTCTTCCCTCATCGTTGACAACACGAACGTCGAAGCCCGGCATGGGCTTGCCAGCCGATCCCGGTTTTACTGGGAACGGATTATGTGAGTCTCTGCTGTTGTGGTCTAAACCAATACGGCCCCTCAAAGCCAGCCCCGACATTGGCGATCCAGACTCAGATGTCCACCAGTTGTCTATCACCATTGAGCCAGGAGCACCGTGCTTATCCAGCAGGTCCTGATAAGCACGTACGATGCTGGGCTCACTTCTCTCGCCAGCTAGGAATATTCCTCTCAAGTGTCTCAAGCCTTCACGCTTGCCCACTTCCTCAAACAGGCGAGAATCAGGGTCATCCTTGCGAATTGCGCGGAGAGCTGTTGGCGCCGTGAAGAGAATATTGACCTTATGTTCTTCTATCAACCTCCAGAAGATACCGGCATCTGGTGTGCCTATGGGCTTGCCTTCATAGAGGATTGTTGTCGCTCCAGCGAGAAGCGGTGCATAAAGAATGTATGAATGGCCAACAACCCAGCCGATATCGGATGAGCAAAAGATAATATCACCCGGGCCCTTGATGTCAAATAGATATTTGATTGAGAGATTAAGACCAACAGCATGTCCACCTGCCTCTCGAACAACACCCTTTGGCAAACCGGTAGTTCCTTTTGCGACAAGAAATTAGTGCTACTGCTGAGAGACGTCTAGGAGCTTCAGGCATACCACTGGTGTAAATGACATATAAACTGTCATTGCTCTTAACAGGCACAGCATCTGCTCTTATTCCCCTATTCCTAGCACTCTTGACGATTCTCTGCCAGTTCCGCTGGCCTTCCAACTTCTGCATCGGAGCCCATCGCAGCTGGTCTCGCTGCCAAACTATAACCTTGCTGGGCTTGAAGGAGCTTTTCGCAATGGCACCTTCGACCAGCGGCTTATAATCGATTACGCCTTTGCTGCCTTCAACACCGCACGATGCAGTCATGATGGCGCGCGGCTTTGCGGCTTCAATGCGCTGCGCAAGGGAAGTAGCAGCGAACCCGCCGAAGACAGCAGCATGGACTGCGCCCAGTCTTGCAATTGCGAGACAAGCGAACAATGCTGCAGGAATCATAGGCACTGTTCAAGAAAAAAAAGATGTGTACTAAGTAAGTCCATGTTCTCGCAAGAGTTCCACGAGGATACGCAAAAGGAAGAGACTCACTGTATATCAAAACAACATCTCCTCTTTTCACCCCTTCCTCCCGCAACGCCCCAGCCAGCACCTCGACTTCCTCCAGGAGCTGCTTATATGTGATTTTCTGCTTTGACCCGGTGACGGGCGACTCCCAGATGATCGCGACATTGTCCCCGTTGCCATTGTGAACATGTCTATCGACACAGTTGTACGTAGTGGATATCTCGCCATCGGGGAACCACGACCAGTGCTCGTGTTCGACGCCGCTGGGCAATTGTTTTGTGGTACGACGGAGGCTTGCGGACGGCTTCTTGTGCCAGTGGAGGTGTTCTGCGTGGTGGGCCCAGAAGGCTTCGGGATCGCGAAGGGAGAGGGCGTAGGTTTGGTCTTGCGGATGGGAAGATGCCATTGTTATGATTGATCTGGCGAAACTGCAGGAAAGGCCCTGCGGGTGCGAAGCTCCTCGCGTTGGAAGATGGCGGAGATGGATGGATGATGCCGGTGCAATGAGGAGTCTGGAGAAAGAAGAAGCTTGCCGGTTGAGCAGCGCGAGCATGGACCTGGTGCTTCACCTGTCATGTAGAAGTTGGAAGTAAGCGTGGGGTTCAGCAAGGCAAATTGCCGATATATGTAGGGAGCAGCATATGTGAGGGATTGAGGACTGTGAAAGCCACATACCACCTGCACACCGAGTGAAACAGTAGTCAGTGAATCCGCGAATTGTACGACATGCAGTTTACTTCAAGTCATCCGAGCGACAACTGCTGAGCGTTCGACGTGCCAGTTCATCACGGACATGGGTCCTTAAGTAACCCCCTCGGCAATTCACTTCGCGCGCGCAGCAGGCCTGCACCGGGCATAGGGGAGCAATACACAGCTCAGCTCAGCTCCATTCTTCCCTCGCACCGAGAGAGATATGACTCTGTTCGGCGGGGAGGATCAAACTAGCAGTCAGTGCTCATCACGGGGATTTCCGCCCGACAATCCTCATCTCGGGCGAAGGGTAAATGGAGACGCGGGAGAATCACAAACTTGTTCCTCGAGATAACTAACGAACTACGCACGCCCAGCCTCAACCCAAACAACTTCCTCCACATTCCCAAAGATGTCTTTGATGGGCCAGAAACGCCGAAGCAGCACCAGACTACGGTTCCTACGCCCAAAAATCAGGGCAAAAGCAGGGGTTAATTCAGCGAGCTCTGTTATCTAACTAGTATGATGGATCACCCGGCTTGACGCAAATGTAGTTGACTGCCGTGCGTGACTCATTTGCCGGCCGCACATTTGGTTTATTCTTCCATTGCGACGGGCCCGAGAGTTCAGTGGGTTGCCCGCGATGCACGTCGTGTTAGAAAGCCTGCTTGCGCTACTGTTTGCATAGCTCGTTCTCTGTATAGTACCCTTCATTTCTTTCTTATCGCGTCAACCAGCCATGTCTATTATAGCGAGCCCATTTAACATAGTTAAGATATTCGATATACTCAGGATACACTGAGGCAGACGACAATACGCAAACTACCGAACGAGTGTGTCATTGCCAGCGGCATAACAGTGAGGATTCACGGCCACAAGGTAGTGTGCAAGGTAATTTCACCAGCCGATGCCAGGTGTCAAGTGCATTTGGATTTCCATGAAAGAAGTGATGCGTCAAGATTGCTCTGCCTCTCTTTTTTTAATAATTTCGCTCACTTTGGAGACAAAATCCACAAAGTCCTTGCATCGTATTGACTAAGAGAATCAAACCATGCAAGAGAACCAAAAAAAAGGACCTCTATCATAGTTGGTATAACACAAGACCATCTGCCCCAAGGCTCCAGAAAATAGATAAATGATGGGGAACGACAATGGCACAGGGGGATAGACAGAACCTAATAGACGCCCCAGCTAAGGAAATCGGAACGAACAGGGCGGGAACATAAAACCAAGGGTATGAAAAGAATGCATCATTCGTATCCTAGAGCAGACAGATCATCGTTCAATTGAATCATCGCGTCCCAGAGAGTTGAAATAGGAAAGGGTAAATAAGGGAAAATTGCTTCGAACTGCGCCGTAATAAATGCTGGAAACCGTACGGAGACGAAATCGGAGGGTAATGAAGCGATGCGCATCCAGGATGGTATCGTGGGAGAGGTAGAGGAATTGTTGTCTTTTCTTATTGGACGGAAGCCAGAAAGGCCAAGGGGGGAAAGTAGCCATCGAGATTAGGGCCAGGATGGTAGTATAATTATTAACGACCTGCGTGAAGGTCGGGGAATTAAAGGATAGTGCACTTTAAGCTGCTGCGGGTGTCCTTTCGGTTTGTTCCAAAGGACCTTGTATATTTAGCGCCGGTGGGAGCACACGCCGCACCGTATGATGTCCCTCGCCTGTCCAAGTGTCGAGTAGAGTGCTGCGACTGCTGGAATTGCTGCTGTTGCTGCTGTTGTCGGAGTAGCCGTACCACATCGAAGAATGCCTTTTCGACATTGATACAATTCTTGGCCGACGCTTCAACAAATTCGCAGCCTAGCTCTCTTGCCAGCGCGAGCCCTTCTTGTGAAGAAACGGCCCTTTCAACTGCCTTGTCGCATTTGTTGCCAACGAGCATGACGGGAACGGGCGCTGGTGGGCCGGAATTGCCATTCATCTGGGATGAGAGGTACCCAGCGCCGGTGGGCGAACCGGAATTCGCGGATTCTTTCACTAATTGGATTTGGTTGTAGAACTTTTGTATGCTGCTGAACGAAGACCTAGAAGTGATGCTGTACACCAAAACGAAGCCCTCGCCGTCTCTGATCCACTGGTCGCGTAGCGAAGTATATTCCTCCTGGCCGGCCGTGTCTAGTACTTCGAGCATACACAGTTGCTGATCGATAACAACCTGCTTTCGATAGGAATCCTCGATGGTCGGGTCATAGGTTTCGACGAAGTGATTCAAGCACAGCTGTTATCCTAATTAGGCACTGCTTTCACGCTACGCCAGACAGACACAAACCTGAATCGTGAGAGCAGTTTTCCCAACACCTCCGTCTCCCAACACCACCAACTTGTATAGCTTCATTTTGCCTGTCATGGCTGCGACGGCTTATATATACTGCTGCGACGCGGAATATAAAGGTTTCAGAGAGGGAAAGCGTCCAGATATCCGCGGAGGAGAGAGAAGAGATTGAACTGGGGCCGGTGGACGAAAGCTCTCGACCGTTTAGAGCGATCGAATTAGAGAGGTTTCGAATCTGCGCCTGGAGGAGCGAGTATGTTAATGACCAGGCTACCTTGTAACATTGTTAGAAACAGATATGCCAGATTACAAAAAGAAAGAAATATAAGGAAAAAAAAAAAAAAAAACAAAAACGCAATGTCGCATTCAATTGAGATTGTGATTTGTGAGAGCGTGCCAGCGGCTTGGGGGAGAGGCCTGGAGGTGCCGCGGCATCGGGGTCGAGTCCAGATGAGCAGGCGGGAGTAGCAAACACGGACCAGACGGTTGCAGGTTGATTCGCGGGGTACACAGGACCCGGCTAAGAAAAGCAAACAGCAGAGAACTTACCTCTCGATGTCAAGCGTAGATAGAGAAGGAGAGAGAGGTACGGAGAGTGGGAGAGGGAGAGCGAGAGAGAGGAAGGATACTCCGGCACAAGGTCAGGTTCTTCAAAGAGAGAAACAGAAGGAGAACGAGGGCGTCCTTTGAGGTTCGACGATTGGACACAGACGAATAAAGAAGGGAACTGGATGGTGGGTGAAAGGAGGGAAATGGTCGAATCGGGGGGAGAGTCGAGCTGCGTTTTGAAGTGGGTGGACGGGAGGCGTTGAGGTGAACTTCCGTGGCTGATAGCCCACACGTGAGAGCACAAGGCCCACGACAGCCGGTGGCGACTTTAGAAGAGCTGTGCAGCCAGACCGGAATGATTAGTCTGGATTCACGTTGGGTTGGTGGTCTTTTTCTTTTTTTTGCCTCTGCTGAATAACGAACAGGGAAGAAGAGAAGGAGGCAGAGGATATTTATGGAATTGAGCAGATTGGATGCCTGTTGGGACGGCGAATTGAGGTTCCGACCAGGACGCCGAGAGAGAGAGGCAGAGGGAGAGAGAAGCAACGAATATAATATACTCCGGGAGCGTGGGAAATAGATTGATAGCTAACCAGCAACTGACCAGTTCGAACTAGATGGGAACGGTACAACAAGAAGCGGGGAGCAGCTCTCTTGTGTTCCCTTTTTTCCCTTGTTCCTTTTGATATAACAGTCTGTCTGGAACCTTTTTTTTTTCCTTATGTTTGCCTCGATGATTTTATTTCGGCCACTATGGGGAGTAAAGCCACGTGTGGTTTCGCTTTTCCTTCCGTTGCGGGTTTGTGAGTGGTAGATGGAGATGCTGTTGTTCTCCGCTGGATATTAAATATACTTTGGATATGTGGTTGAATATGTACGAAATAATAATAAAGAACAACTAGTGGTTGTTTTTCCCCCTCAGATGGGATCGGCAGATCAGTGGAAAGAGAAAGAAGGAAAAAAGAAGCATCCGATGGAATAGGAGGAGAAGGGGGTTGGAGGGAAAAAAAAAAAAAGGTGCGAGTGAGGGGGGAAAAAGGGAAAATGGCAAAAAGACTCAGCAAATCCCAGCAGTTTTCCAACTAGTTAACAGCAGAGAGACAGAGCGAGTGTGTGTGTATGCGCACTATTTTTTGACAGGAGTGTGTTTGTGTATAGTCAGGTCCATACATAAAATACACACTCACGACAGAAATGTCAATTCATAACTTGAGGGTTGCTTGCTGCTGCTCCACCAGCGGAGGCCCGACACCCGTATTGTCTTTGCCTTCCAGCAAGCTTGTGAGGGAAATAGGAAGGTCGGAAGGGAAAATACGGCTCGAGCGAACGGGCAGCATGTCTTGTTCTTCCTTCCGACTGCTACACCAATTGGCTCCGTCATGGCTTGCGGATGCGAATAGCTCGAGTATAATTTAATCTGGCCAGCGGGAAGCGAGTCCCTAGTTGAAACTTTCTGCGATCATTCTCTGGAGCACATCTAGCCTCTTTGGGTCTTTGCTCAACCCCCATCGCTCAAAGTAAGGTTGAACCTCGCTGACGGAAAGAAAGAGTTTCTGTTTTGATGGGCAGCAGGGCCAAATGCTGACAGGTATACACATACAGATGAATACACAGAGAAGATGACTGGACCGGCTAGTGTCTATTGTGATGGTAAGTGGTTTGAGTTGGGAGAGGTGGTGGTGGTTGGCCCTGACACACAGGAGGAACAAGCCGAGAGTCTCCCTTTCCCTCTCTTCACGAGCCAGGCTTCTTAATTGTTGTTCCAGAACCGTTGAAGCTCAAAGCCTGTTAGTCAGCCCTTTTGCTGGAAGTTCGAGCATCTGATTGGACTGGAATCGCCCCAGCCCACCAATTACCGTCGATATCTACGCCGAATCTCCACCCCCCGCCCTCCCTCGCCCCCCACGAAGCCAATGGGAAGGTTACCATCTTTCATTCACGGAACTCTCATTCCGCCACCCCACTAAAAGACAACGAGCTTATCCGAGTTATGTAAGCAACTCCCACGACACTTGCTCACACCCAGACAAGATGCAACTTCCTGCAACGCAATGCAATGCACGAGTGAATCACCTAAACAAGCCTGCCAAGGCACTGGCGGTGTTGGAGATCGTGCTCTTTGCGACCCTTCTCAGAGCTAATCCTCTGCGCCGGTGGGAAGCACACTTCCTGCGCCCAGCTTCAAATGTTCGGCATCAGCCAGTGACGCAAGCATCTCATCGTGGACCGTCATTGTCTTGACTGCCGTGTTCTGCCGGGCCTCGAGAACACAACGCGGATCTTGGAATGTATACAGCCGTCGCTGAGCAGTCTTCCAAGCGTCGGATACCCGAAGCTGTCGTGATGGTGGAAATGCAGCCTGTGAAAATGGGCGATACCACTGCACACACCCACACACGACCGATGGTGGCCCTCGCTCACCAGCTTCCCCCGCAGTGGCGAAACTTTTACGTTTGAGCTTTGTCCAATCAGTCCAGCAGCAATGCACCTTTGTATATTACCGTTGCAGTCATCTCAGTACGTGCATGGGCAATGGATGGCCTCTACAGCTTGGGAGCATCACCGCCAATTGAGATGGCGAGCACCCATAGGTTGTCAGGTACACCACACGTTGCTGTCCATGAGACCCGATGTTTTCTCTTCGAGCAGTCGCCATTCGCCTTTCTCCCTAACTTTTTCTGCACAAGAGAAATGTCGATCATGCTTGAATTTAGGCGCTCCTTCTCCACTCGATACACCAGCCCGCCCTGCGATCGTCAGCCCCAGGGACCTGGATAAAAGCAAATCCTTCTCTTGCGGTCAATAAGCTTTTGCACCTCTACACCTTGGGAATTCTCCTTTCTTCCTGGGTTGAGAAGCCGAAGTATCTCCGTTGCACGATTCGCTGGATTTCCCTTCCGAACCGCAAAAGGTAATGCAACCAGAAGGGCTCCTACGAATATTCGCCGTACCTGCAGAGTGGTACCCGTCCACAGAGTTTTCTTGCGAATGGAATCCTTGGGATGCCATGCAGATCGGATAAGATTTGCCAGGCGCCTGCTCCTACCCTTCCAGGGGGCCACTTGCATCTATGCAGCCGTGTTACAGATCTGTTTAAGGTCGGGCACACCTCATGGGCCATCACCTGCTCGTACTTCTGGTACCGATGAACGCCCTAACCCCAACATGGCCACTCCGGTGATTATGACTAAGTGAGACTTGCTACGCAACCAGAAGGGATAAAAGTAGGTCGAGTTGAGATGTCTGCACTGTGCAAATGTCCTCGATGTGGCAAGCAGTTCCCCCGTGCGACGCCGGTTAGGTGCCATTAGGTGACAAGAGAAAAGCGAAAAAGATTCCTTTAGATCTTTTACATAGCTTGCCTGCATGAACCATGCCTCTGTGTGTACGTGTTCTACCGCATATGGTTTGTATTCCTGCAGCATCTAGTGAATGCATAAACTTGCGACTGCCCTCGTTTTCTCCAACATACACAATACAACAAGCCAGAAATCATCCGTGGATTGCCCTGCTATGATTGAACTCAATGGGGCATTTGCTGCAAAGGTTCAGATCTTCAAGCTTCAGCAGCTCCTCCAATTTTGCATTTTTTTCAGCTGTGACACCGGAGCTACGAAGTACACCATTGGTGAGCATAAACCCCATGCTTCCAGGGTTAACCCGCCAACTGACCAATCACACCCTTGCAAATATTGCCCAAGCTTATAGACCAGGGATTTTTCTCATATGCTGTCCGGAGTACGGACATACACGCGTCAACTGGGCTACTGCATGGCTCCCCATCTCTTCTCGTGTCGTGGCTAACAGACGGTCCTACCGGTTTACAATGATGGGAATCAGCGATGCCGGAGCAGGACAAAAGAAAGGCTCTCCTGTGCAACTAGATCGGGAAAAGCAGCGAGGTGTCTGTCCTCCTTCGTACCCTACCCGTCCGCGACCGGCCGCCCTTCCCCCCCACCTCAAGCGGAGCAAAGCAAAAAAGCCGCTAGGGAGGTCAAAAACGTGGGCTAGTTGGTGCTTGAGTCTGGGGTCAGGGGTGGATCTGCCCGTTTATCTACCCGTCGTGTGTCACTAACTAATGCGACCTTGGAAGGTACAGTGCAGATCACACCTGGGCAGTGCTGGCTCTCGACATTGGCTGATTGTGCATACACTGAGGATCTGCTTCCAGACAAACTGGTGTTATTGATGTAGTTGGAGTTGCTGCTACTATCACTTTGCATCGCTATTGTTTCCCCCACCGGGTCTGATGATTGCTCTAGGGGTGCTCATACCTTGGGCAAGGGTCTCTCGGTGAATGTGGATAATTGAAAAAACTTCACCTCCGACGGCAGTGATTCGAGAGGGAAAGAAAAAGAAAATTTTCACCTTTTTCTTTTCTTTTTTTTTGCCTTTTGCTTTTCTTCTCACGCTTGGACGGTTGGACCCCTGTCCCTGGCCCTGGCCCTGGCCCTCGCTCCCACGCTTCCACATTTACTCCAAGCATATGCGCACACGGAGTACAGACATTCGCCTTGTAGTGCAAGAGCGGTAGAGAGACAGCGAGAAAAGAGAGAGGGAGATACTAGGGACTGAGCAAACGGCGTGTAATTCTCCGGGGTTCCCATCGCACCGCTTCGATTCCTGTGCCGCGTGTGCCTTCGGCTTTTTACAACCAAGTATCAACTCCCGCTTCCCTCACCGTTGCTGGTGCCCGCTCTCGTGTCCTTGTCGTTTCACCCAACTTCGAGCGTGCAGCTGGCGCTAGAATCTCAATTCAATTCGGGCCGTCCTGGCTGGTCACCATAGTGAACTAAACGCTTTCTACTCCGTATTCCATTTTGCAATTCGTTGATTGCTCACAATTCCACCACGCTGCTTTCCTGTTTTCTCAATAGCCACAGGTTCTGGGCTCCAGGGATAGCCGTACTTATCCTAGCCTTTTCTTTTTTTTTTTTTTTTCCTTCTTTCTTTTTTGACCTTTTTTGAGGGAGCGCGATCGGTGAGACAGTTTAGTTTTTCCTGTCTTTTAGTTTCGGGACGCGCTGTTATCGTTCTGTCTGGAACACCTCCATACTTGGATGGTTCAATGGCCAGTGCAATATTCCGTACTCCGGATGCAGTACGCATAAAGCAATAAGAGAAACCTCCCCGAAAGCGGCCATGGCGGGTTGTGTTCGTAGGGTGTTTGTGCGACTTGCCCATTCCTCAAACTAATGCTCTTTTTTCGTCGAATGGGAACCTCAGGAGCATTACGGAGGGCCCCAAAAACTAGCTCGGCTCGTTCGTCTCGATTGATCTGATGAATGATCGACGGCTGAGATCCCTGGGCTAGAAGAAACTTAAGCACTCATTTTTATTGATCTGGGAGAGGAAAGATGGGTTTTTCCTTTTTTTTTTTTTTCCTCTCGAGGCCTTTTGGTTGGTAGTGGGTGTTCTCTCGAAACCTCCAGAAATCTCGCGCCGGCTGAAGCCGCAAAATGGCTCAGTGCGTTGAATGGAAAAGTTTTGGAGTTTGGTGTTGGGGTTCGGGGCTGATGCTGGCTTTCTTTTTTCTTCCGGGCTAAAGAAGAATTACCTTGCTGGCTTGCCTGCGTGGTGCTAAAAGCCCTTGCAATCGTAACTTGTTGTTTCAATCTTCGGCCATGCTTGACTCTCCTTTGTGGAGAGCCCAGACGGCCTCGGGCTTTCTATTTGGGTTTTGTAATTCACTTTTGCCTTTTGATGTTTTTCTGGCTCAATCTTTTAAGGATCCCGATACAGGCCGTTGAGTAGCTGTTTGCTCTCCATGTCATTTCTCCTGCTCGCATATCAGGGTACTATATAGACTTGCTACTGCGCGGAGCATTCGGACCCTTCGGTAATGATGTTCATCTCCCTGCTAGGCGAGTGATGTGGACAATCCGTCTTATAGCAAGAGGGTCATATTTTAGATATGTTTTATGGTCATATCGTTCTCGCTGGGTCCAGTATATGAAACCTGAAAGAGGCACTAGGTAATGAGATGTTGAAGACTGATTTCAGATCAATTGCTACTCAGATACGGAAACACTATTTACGTCTGCAGAAATCAGGCTTTTGTTGAAAGGTCACGCTGTGAGCGGTGGAAGGATGTGCGGTACTGGACCACCAGGAAGAATGAAATATGGGACCTGCATCCGCCTGTTCTGCGCATGCAAATATCCAATTTTAAACTACAGAGCAGGTTAGTCTATCCCGAGCACGAGAGAAATCTTGGAAGAATTTCAGGGAGATCGAGCGAAAGCTTACAGCCTCAAAGTTAGTCGTCTTTTTGAACGCGCCTCCGTTCGTGCTTTCCGACTCGTCCCAATATAGCCGTCTGAGCCACTGATCGATATGCGGATAGTCATGACGAATCATCTTCAGATTGCATCTGAACGTGTGGTAGTATGCGACGTCGAACCGGATGATCGTCGGGTACAGCCGAATGTCCGCTTCGGTGATGTGCTGTCCAAACAAATACGGCCCATGGCCCGGCTCGCTCAGATGCTTCTCCAGTCGATCCAGGGCCGCGAACAAAGGGTATAGATTCTCATCATACGCCTCCTGCGTGGTCGCGAACCCGGTCTTATACACCCCGTTATTCACAAAGTGATACACCCACTCATTCATCTCATCGATCCCCCTCCTCAACCGCTCCGGATACAACCCCCCACCGGCCCTGTTCGCCTCCCGCAAGTGCGCGGGGAGCAAGTCGTCAAACTCGCTGTACAGCATCCGGATGATCTCGCTACTCTCGTTGTTCACAATGGTTTCTTTCCGCTTGTCCCACAGCATCGGCACGGTGTATCGCGCCTGGTACCCCGGATCGGCTTTCAGGTACAAGTCCTTGAGATATTGGAAGCCGTAGATTGGGTCCTTGTCGGCGGAGCCGAGTTCGCCCGTGAACCTCCATCCGTCGGGGCTCAGGCGCGGATCCAGCACGACGAGCTGGATGATGGATTCCAGGCCCTTGAGGGAGCGGACGATGTTGGCGCGGTGGGCCCAGGGGCAGCCGTAGGTGACGTAGAGCACGTAGCGGTCGGGTTCGGGCGGGAAGTCGGCGGCGGGGGAGCGGGAAATGGCGGAGCGAAAGGCGGCGACTTGTCGGCGGAAACGGCTGTCTTCGCTGGCTTGTTTGTAGATGGGTGCGTTCTTATTTGGTTTTTGTGCCGGAGCGGCGAAAGGTTAGGCATCCTCGCATTGTAGTTGAATGGGACGGAATGATGGGAAAGGTATCAAGTCACCTTGTCTTCAGCCATGGCTTTTATCCATTCGAGTTCGGTGTTCAATGATTGGTACTCCGTATTCCACCCGACAATTGCTGCGATAGATACTAGCTATCGCACGTTCAATGAGCGCTCTTTATCGTGGATTTGAGCCTGATGGTTTATATTAACATCCAAACCTGACATCATTCCGCGATGCCGGCCATTGCGAACCGGCCGATGGGTGAAGGCCCGCAGGTGACCCCACATTCCCCCTCCCGCTTCCCCCGGTAAGAGCGCGCTTAATTCCGCTCCGAAGCTTAAATGCGCTGCTGAGCAAGAGAACCAAGCCAGGTAGGTAGGCACTACTCCCTGTGCTCAAGGCAGACCACGGCATTACTGGAAGCATTTGATATGGTCAATCACGATAAGTCAAATGATAGCTGAAATACTGACAGACGGGTTGCCTTGCATTTGATGTGGTTGGCAGTCTGGGAATAGACCGGAAACCAATGTCCTCATCAAAAATGGAAGTGCAATGACCACTAGGATCAAGAAGCAGGCATCACGCCGCTTCAAGAGGGTCTGTGGAAATAGTTCAAAGAAAGACTGAATGGGAGATTGTCGCTTGTAGATGCAAGCAGTTGCTGAGCAGTGTCGATATCCTCGAGGCAAGTATTGCATTCATTTCGGGTTGCTACGACAAATGTGGGCAGGGCCAAGCGGGACAGCCTTTAGCTGATGGCTTGAGAAGGTAGCAATTGTACGGTAAGCTAAGAAGAAAAATTAAAAAAATAAAAATAAAAAAATAAAAGAGGAGAAAAAGAAAAGCGTCTATGCCGAGTTTCCCTCAATACCCAGCATAACTATCCAAAAATGGTATTTCAGAATTCGGACTGTGTTCCATGGATTGGGACCAAATTGCCAGTCCTTTTTTGGGTATCAGGGCTGAAACATCGAGTCCAACCTTGTCCACAGCGCTCGCGGAAATTCGATGATATTTGGATTCCTAGAGAACAGGCTAACTGTGTGCTCGACCACAGTACTGTGTGATGAAATCGCGTCACGCCTTCCTAAAGGCTAAAGAGAATTATCTTGTCTTGCACGAGGGGCTCGAACATGCTCCTTTAAAGGACGCTACCCCTTTTCCCTTGAAAGCCATCCCGGGAATCCCTTGCTAACGGGTTACCACCCATGCTGGGATGTTGGCTTTGTGAATCTCTCCCAGCAAAGAATCGGATCCCTGGATCTGACGCTCCATTCTTCATGGTCCGAACCGCAGTGGTATGATGGGTGGATATTGCGTGGTATGGGAGAAGACCCGTTGGATCTTATCGAAGACCGAAATTGATTCCCATCGCTTGATTGAACGGCATCGAGGTTGCGTTCCCGGGGATGGAATATTAAATCAGGGTTGCGCTTCCTCAGTCTTGGTGGAACACGGTTTGTTCTCGCGCAGGCCGAGGTTGGAGAATCGAGCTTGGTCGAATCCTGGGCCAATCATTAACATGAAACAAGAGACAAAACAGGAGAAGGAGGGATGCAGGTTTATGTTTTGCTCTGCAAAGGCTCGGGAATTCGTCTTCCTTGCACCTGGAGTTGGGAGGGAGCACGGGGACGGATCGGTTCCGGTAGGGCTATCTCCACAGATGGATTCGATTTTGAAACAATCCCTTTTTCCGAGATTGAGAGTGGCACGGGCATATATGCTCAGCAGGCAGTTGAGTGCCTCTCCAAAACCGGTGTTGAGAGTCCTCCGCCAGAAAACAGACAAAATCCCAGACTGCTGGGCCCCAGGATTTTAAGAGGGTTGAAACGGTGGTTTCGGGATCGAATGTGATGGATCAACTGCTCTGGATTTTTGGATGGAGGAAGATTTCCGCGCCAAGCCACCCGATCTTTTTAACTCGCATCGCGTTGCATGTGCATTGCCGATTAGCGTGTTGTATTCTACAGGAGGAGGAGGTCCGTGTGTTGGGCTGTGGTGAGAGTCCTCTATTAGCATCGTGTTCTACCAGGCAAAACGAGGGATAGCCTGGGAGTATGTAGTCAATGCTGAAGTGAGAAGAAGGCTTGTCAGCCTGTTGAGTAGTAGTCGCTCTACACAGAACGAGAGCATCCAGACGGGGTGCCTTGTAGGGAGGTGTAAATATCGGTCACACCGGCGAGGACGCGACGTTCCCCGCTGAGGTTCAACGCACCAGGGGGGCTCCACCGCGGTGCATCTGAAGCTGGTGGAAGGCGTCGCCACAGGGCGGGCGATGGACGAGTGAGAAGCGACGGCGAAATGAAACCAACTCCAGGCTACACGGCAGAAGATGCCAGATCTGGTCGCGTTGGGCTTGGTTCCGGGGGAGAGCATGGACGCGATTCCCAGGATTCCGGTTTCGTTGGTACAGACTAGTTAAGCGTACAGACCGCGTTTTTGAGCTTACGAAGTTACGATGCTTTTTCTGGCAGTGAATCGTCGCGGTTTCGCTGCTTTGATTGTTGTTGTTGTTGGCTGTCAACGGCTCTCGAGTGCTTCGTGTTGGGGAGTGTGGGATGGGGGGGGTCAAGCACCAATTGCTAGGCTGGTTCAGGCCCCGGGTGAGCAGCGGCGTGAACCCTGGTCCCATCATCGCCTCCCACACAGCTTGACTTTTGCGGGCCGCCGAACAGAGAAAAAGCATGTGCTTAAAAATGTTATTTTCCAATCAGAACCAGCAAAAGAAGAAAAAGAGAAAAGCAACGGGCGGCCGACGATCGAAATGAAAATACCAAAGAACCAGCCAGCCGGCTACAAGGGTGACGGGCTATTTAACATGATCAACACAGCCAATTTACAGTGCTGGCGGGTGGGCTTTAATCACCCAAGACAGTGGTGTTTGTGTGCTGCGCGGGATCTCCAGTCTTGTCACTAATTGCTTGATGGGGCCAGCAGCCAGACACCGACTTACTTCCAGCCCCTGAAACTAGCCTGCACGCCAGCAACGAGGAAGGAAAAAAAAAAAAAAAAAACACCAGAGAGAAGAAAGAGAGAGAACAGCGACTTGCTCTCCATTAATACTCAACTACTATTAATAACAGCTGGATTAACTGAGGATCACGGCCCCAGCAGGTAATAACACCGAGCCTGTTGATGCTGATGGCCGACGACAGCCTCCATCCAGCGTAATCGGCGGGCCAGCAGCTAAGGTTCCCGGCTCCATCAAAGCTCCCTCGCTGAGCTCTCTCTCTCTCTCTCTCGCTCTCGCATCTTCGTCCACGCAAGCATTTTGCATCGGCCGTCACTCTCTCTCGCTCACTCGCACATCCTCTCTCGTCTCAATTGCACTCCCACGACGAAGCTGGGCCCCGCGCAGGTAAGTTTTCCTTGTTCCCAACGGTCTTGTGTCCGGCCGTTTTCTGTCTTTCAACGTTTTCTCGTTGCACCACCTCCACCTCCATCCCTGTCCGCCATATGCAATAAAGCCCTCCTATAATGCCTCGACCTCGTCAACCAGCTCGTTGCCCTTCTCGAAATCAAAAGCTGCCAGAGCTAATGCCAGGCTAACGTGCTCTCGAGAATTCTTTGCATGCTCAGCCCGAGTATTTTCTCCGATAGTTCTTCTTGCCTTGCATCCTGTTTATTTGAGTCGCGTCTCCCTTTTTGCCCCTCTATCCAAACCTCTTATTGCTTTCGCAATGCTAATCTCGCTTTGCTTCAATAGACCTCGATTTATGAATTGTCTGCCGTCATAACTCGCAGGGGTACGGAGTACTTGTTTCTCGCTGTCTCTTCCTCCCCCCTTGCCCACCCCTTTACTCTTCTCGCACTAACCGACTGGGTACCCTGCTCCAGAACCCTTTTTCCTTTCGCTGCCGGACCCGGTTTCTTTTGCACGCGCTCCTGACGTTGGGATTTGGACCAGCTGCGGTTGGCCCGACATCCGTCACTCCATTCGTCGCTTCTGTTCTTCCTTCGCGAACTATACCCTGATTCAACAAGTTCTTCATTTCCCCGTCCCATTGGTCGCCCACGCTGGCCGGGTCCCTGGAATGTCTGCCCTCTGGCTGCCTGTCGTCCTGTATTGACTTCACTGCACCGGTTTGTTCGTCGTTTTGATGTCTGGTACTCCGTATGATGCATTGAGCTTCCCATCATTCCAACCATGGCTACCGACTGGGAAAACGAGCGTGAATACTTCACGCAGGTCCCATCGAGCCCCTCAGACTCCTTCTATAAAACTCCACCTGCCTCCATCTCTCGACTTTCTTTGCACCGCAGAGATTCCTCGCCCGGCCCGTCTTCGACACCCCCTCCGTTCCCTCCAGGTCCTCGCCGCGATGTGGAATCGCGAAACAATGTCCACCTCGCAAACGACGAAACCATTTCTCCGCTGGATCCTCGCAGATTCACCCCCACTCTACATGCTTCACTCGTCTCAGAAATATTGTCCTTGCGCCGTGACTTGGAAGGCAAAACAAAGGAGATCGACACCCTCGAGTCCAGCCTGGAAAATGCACGGACGGAAGCAGAGTCTCTCCAGGAACTTGTGTCCAAGAATGCCCAGGAAAACCGGTCCCTCAAACGGCAGCTGCAGCAGCTGGAGGGTGGCTCCAACACGGCAATGACGGACCTAGCAAAGGAGAGGGATGAAGCTTTGGAGAACATATCCGACACTCGGAAGAGACTTGAGATATCGCAGAAAAAGGTTCGGACGCAAGAACAGGAAATCGAGCAGACCCAGGTGATGTGGGACCAAGACAAGCAAAAGTGGGATGAAGAGCGCCGTAACCTTGAGA
The DNA here is from genome assembly GCA_001430955.1 of Chrysosporium queenslandicum. NCBI lineage: Eukaryota > Fungi > Ascomycota > Eurotiomycetes > Onygenales > Onygenaceae > Chrysosporium > Chrysosporium queenslandicum. Next base: position 601,062 of record LJPI01000556.1, on the reverse strand, counting down.
GAAAAGTTCATGTGGTCGAGGGGCGGCTGAAGCTTGTTCTCAGCGAAATCGCTGCCGTAGAGGCCTTCAACGCAGATCGCATGGCAAACGAAGAGAGTGGTGATGTCCGAGATGGAGCAATCACCAGAGCCAGTGATGCTACAAGCGTTCGGTGTGATAGTGCCGCCGGAAGACGCAGAAGAAGCACTGCTAGCATAGGCAACGATAGAGACGTTCAACAATTCAGATACTCCGTCATGAGCCAGACCAATGGCCTCGGAGCAAAAGCCGGAATGCTGAACCTTGCAGATGAGCTAGCCTTCAATGAAGAGGAGGAGGATGTTATGTGCTCAACGGACGATGAGCGTCCAGAATCGCGTGATACCCTTCCAGAAGAAAACTATGTACCGAATCAATCCCATCCATTGGACTTAAAAGCCCGAAGGATTCTAGGCTTGTCTTTTGACGGCCCTGAGACCCTCGTTCAACGAACTTTGGACGTCAACAATGCTATGGATGATGACGCCAAAACGATATCGAACCAGTCTAGATTCGAGTACAGGGACACGGGCATCCAGTATACCCCACCGCCCTCCCCTAAGCTCGTTCCCGCCGAAGTTCCAGTTGTCTTCCAATCTTGTGGCACACAGACTGTGGAGGAAGAGGCGCAAAACGCCAAGATTGCGATATCTGCACATGAAACAGTAGATCAGAGCACCATCACAATTCCTGTCTTGATGACATCTGCCTCGTGTCAGACGGATAACCTCGATGACGCAAAAATCAAGGATGTGGCAGAAACAGAAATTCCCGGGCGCAACGTTTCGCCAACGCCAGAAACAAGCTCTTCTGCCACCCAAACCGACGATACAAAGCCTGAAGAGGTGGCACAACCCCGTGTGCTGATGCCCATCCCAATGATCACTGTTCATCCTCCTGGCTCAAACCCTCCTTCGCCGCGAAGCAGTGTAGTATTGCCGCCGCAGACGAAATGTGCCGCCTCTCAGACTGATGCTCAGTTGTCCACCAATACTTGCTCCTCTGCAATGCAAACGGAAGAGATACGAGTGGATAAACGGTCATTAAGCATTGCAACTCGGTTGCTACCATCAGCAATGCCCGACAAACCCCTCAGTCCTGATATGTCTGAGTTATCATCTGGCTTGCCTGTTTCCCCTTACTTCCCTCCCCCTCCAAAGTCTCCCCGACGAAAACTGCGTAGCCCTCCGCCGGTTGAGAGCCCCCCAAGAATCGCCAAGGCGAAACATGTTAAAACCCATCAAGCTTACCCCGGCAATAATGACAACGGGCCGCTTACTGAGGATGAACAATCGGATATTCGTCGACCATTCAGATCCAGCAGCCTTTTCGCTGGCTTTGGAGATATGAGCGATGAAGAGTCACAGCGAAAGGGACAAGATTTGTTTAATGACGACGATTTCTTGAACCGGCCGATGGCATCTTATACTTTGAAATCTGGAAAACTGGTTTCCAAAGATACCCCATCCATCTTTGACGACAATCCGGAAAGGGAACATGATGAGCAATATTCCCCGAAAGACCACATCGCCAAGGAAGTGAAGCTCCAGCGCTCCACAGCACGGGGTAAGTCAACTGCGAAACGGCCAGCTCGGGCTCAGTTGAAACAAAGCTCGAGCTCGAAAGAGCCAGATATGCGGCGCACGGCGATGATTTCCAGCTCCACTGCTGCGCATCAGTCCTATCGCCCACGTAGCCCAAGTGCGCCTAGTATTGGTAGTCCCAGCACTCACAGTCCTGCTCTACCCCCATTCCCCGTACCTGTACGGTTTAGTTCTCGAAAGCCAAGAGGAGGCAGTGAGGGAGCGCAGAGTCCAACCCCATACAGTAAGGGTAGTATGTCGGATCGCATGGGAGACGGTTTCCTTCGGAAGTCTCGATCAGCTGCTGTTGTCACTCGACCCCAGCTCAACGGCCACCAATCTCCCCCAGCCCTTTCAACCTCATCGGTCGCCCCGGACAGCCCACAATACCCTCCTATGCCTCTGGATGAGATAACGGCTCCCCGAAATAAGCGTGGTGTGCCAAAACGTACTCAGCGCCAGCCGTCCTCAAGTGCTCCCTCTCACTCTGGCGGAGATTCCGCCGCGGCTACCATGCAACCGACGAGTGTCGTGGATGCCATTGCGCAGACCATGGTAGGCGGGTGGATGTGGAAGTATGTGCGGAGAAGAAAGTCGTTTGGGGTGCCAGAAACCCCGAAGGACGGCTGGGAGGCAGGAAGGACCCCAGAGGAAGCTGCTGCAGCGGCTGCAAACACAGGCGTTAGGCATAAGCGGTGGGTATGGCTGGCGCCATATGAGCGTGCTATCATGTGGAGCAGCAAGCAGCCCACAAGCGGCCCGGCTTTGTTGGGCAAGAGCGGAAGGAAATGTGAGTATCGATTGATTGCAGGCTGTCGATTGTCTTTTCATGCACTAACTTGGTCCCCAAAAAAGTAATCATTCAATCCGTCCTCGATGTCAAAGATGAAAACCCGCTGCCAAAGGGTGCCAGTCCACAGAACCAATTCAACCGCTCGATATTAATCTTGACCCCACAAAGGGCGTTGAAGTTCACTGCAATGACGCTAGAGCTCCATTTCATCTGGTTAACCGCCCTCTCTTTCCTCAGCCATTCTTCCATGGCAATGAACGATCTCGCAGCATTACCTCCAATCCCACAGGAAGAATACACCCCCCGACAGCCCACAGCCACCCTCCGCCGCAACCCAATCCGCGATTCCATAAGAGTAGCAAAAGGAAAACACCGTTCCAACGGCAAATCCAAGCGCTCCTTCACCATACAGCAGGCAGCCGTACCCGAGGTTCCACACATCGAAAGTTATGGCGACGATCCCATCGGCGAAGCAGCCGATCCTCCGTACGTCCCACGCTTCGCGTCACACACCAGGAAACGGAGCAACACCGCCCCACGACCTGTGCCCGGCGCATTCCGGAGCTTCTCCAACCACACCACCGCGCCGTCCACGTACAGCGCAACCACGGCCGGCTCATCCGATCTCCATTCTCCGTCGTCCGTCGGCCCTCCCGGCATCCACAGCGGCCAGAGTAGCTTCAGCCATCGGACGTCCGAAGCCAGCGGGCCCGTCAGTGCGGGAATGCCGAATTTCTTCGACGCCGTTGGCACGGTGAGGATGGAGGCATTTGTCGACAGGTCTGAAGTCTCTCGCCAGCGAGGCTATCGCGGCAGGCATACTGGCAAAAGGAGGCCGAGCGCTGGGTTCTGGCCGCAAAGCCCGGACACCGATTTTCCTCGATCTGACGACGGTAGCGACATATTATTCCGCAATGATGACCCCTTCAGAGGGTTCTGATAGATCCTCCTTTCAGCCCAGGGTATTTTGAGCCATTTCTTTTTCCTTGTCATGTTGAATTACATCTCGATAGACTTGTCCATTCCACCCCGTTCCTGGACGGGCCTTTTTAACTCCCAGCTAAATCTTGCAACATTGGGAGCTCAGGAGCCACCTAACCTTCCTGCTCCTTCCTCCCTTCTCACATTGATATCTCTCGTCTGATCTTCGTCTAATTTTCCTTTCTGGCTATCCTGACCTGGCCCTGTAATGCTGGATATTCATCGCGATTTACGCAACCATGTCAGTCGATCTGTAGCATCTGGTGTTTTTGAAAAAAGAAGACAAAATAAACATATCTTCTTGTGCTCAATCTTCGGTGGAGGGAATCCTTGGGTTTTTGTTCTGCCACGCTGTGTGCTTGATCAGAACTTGGCCATTTGAGCTGATACCCGCTTGGTTCGGTTTTCCCTTTTTTTATTGTTTCTTCGTGTTAGACTTGTGGGAGGTTTTGAAATGTATATTAGTTCTAGGGACATTTTTGGGCATTGATCGGACGGAGAGATAAATCATGCGGATAGCCGCTTTTGTGACCATTATAGGGTTTTTAGGTTTCTTGTATGGCTACATCATCACCACGGGGCCTGCGCTCGAGGTGTTGCTCGTGCTACTTTTGTGTCAGTTTTGCGCTTTTTTTGGCGGACATTAGAACTCATGCTGGTCCCGGATTGGGGTTTTTGCAGCGAGCATCCATGCTCTTGGAAGATGGGGCGCCTTTCATGATGTTTTAGAGCTGCATAATTCTACTCCTGTGGCGAGGATGTTGACCAGATGGAGGGTAAGACATTTTCAATGAGTCTATGGCTCATCGGCTGCAGGTTGGAGCCAATGTTCTGGGCCTGCAGATGAAGTTTCTTCTCATACAGCTTCTTTATTAATGATCCCGACCTTGTTTGAAATCAAGCAAGGCACACACACACACACACGAAGAGTCGAGGCCTGCCTCGCCCATCACGAACCCTCCTGCACAACATCCGCTCCCACAGCCTTCGCAACCTCCTCGCTCAGCGGATACCTCTCCTCCAGCGGCATCAGCTGCCTCGCCTCCTCCACCCTCCCCTCAGCAACCAGCCGCCCCATCTCCACCATCAAATCCGTCACATCCCGAATCCCCACAATCCACTCATCCACATACCTCTCCACCGCCTGCCCGCCCAGCCCGACCTGCACGGACCGATACCCCAGCGGCTTGAACCCGAAATCCCGCTCGGGATCCCACTGCACGCGCACGCACGCCTGGCGCTTTCTCTCCTCGCGCCGCCCCGCGTCGTCGTCGTCGTCGTCGTCTGGCGGATTTTGCCGGTGCGAGTTGACGAAGCTGTTCTGCAGCGCCCACTCGAAGCCGGCGCGGGTGATCTCGATGGCGAGGATGCGCTCCTGGTTGGGCTTCGAGGCCCAGCCGGAGCGGTAGGCCATCCAGAGAAAGGAGGGCTTGATCCAGGTCATGCGCGTGCGTTTGAATGGTGGGACGAATTTTCCGGCGCGGACGGCGGGGGAGGCGATGGCGGCGGAGTAGGCTTGGTAGACGGTTATGGTTTCGGGGGTGTATTTTGCGCGAATTGCGCGGTAGGGTTCTGGCGTGGACATTTTGAATTCAAGAGTCTTTTGTCTCTCTCTTTGTTTATTGTGCTTGGTTTGGTTTACTGAGTAGTACTCAAGAACTTGTTTTGCCAGGCGAGCTCATCTACTTTTTGGGATGCTTTTATAGCATACGGTTTGAAGCTTTGGGGTTTTTTGTGAGGCAACGAACAGAAGCCATTCCGGTTTGAGTCTCCGACGCTGTTCGTGGCTTGCGGAGCCGCTTTTTTGAAAAGGAGCTCCAGGCGGCTGAGTCACGGCGACTGTTTGTCGACTGCTTGGCCGATGAGCCATATTTTAGTTTTGTCTGGCACAGTGACCAAGAACAAGAGCATCTATTGATCTATTTGAGGCATTTCAAGGAGTTTGCGTGCCTGCATACACGTGCGTGCAGCTCGAATATGGTCTCGTAAAAAAGAAAACGGGAGTAAGGAACCAATAAAGAAACGCTTTCACAGAGGAGAAATGGTCTATCCACAGAGAAACGACAGCATATATACGTGACTTGAACACAACGCGCATAGACTGGGCCTGTGCGCAATCTAGGTATGTACCTCCTTCGCGATGACCGTCTTGATCAAAATATCGTTCCCATCATCTGGCTGACACGGATCTCATCGACCGAGTCGACAATATTCTCCGAATGAGGAACTCCCAGCACCACCACAGGTATATCCGCCCCCGGTTTTCGCGTCCCTGCTTATAACTTCGCGGCCTCCTTGACGTCCCCAACCTTCAATTTAGCACCGTACTTCTTCAACACCGATTCATTATGATACTATCACACCAGGAAGAAAAAGGTCTTGTTAGCCACCATTCTTTCCATGAACAAACGGTCCCATAATTATCCTGGGCCTCGAAATATCCCTCTTTCCGGACGGGTACTAGACAAACCTTCCAGAACTGCTTTGTCGCATCCTTCCCAGCGACACGCTTCAAGATCTTCGCGCCACCGGGGTGCTCGTCGATGAAGTTGGTGATGTCGTATACGCCGGAGTCGACAATAATGTAGAGGCCCTTTTCGGGAGTCTTGTGCTCGGCGACCTCGGCGGGTGTGAAGGCTTTCGACATCTTGTTTTTGATTCCCGTTGGAGGCTTCGGCGACCTGATGAAACGAAAGGCAGATTTGGCTGTTCAAAAGAGACTGTCTTGGATTCCCTGAGCAACTGTCTAGGTTTCCCTTCAAGATATGTTCGCGTCGATTGTCTCCTCCATTCACCTGAACCGAGATTCGCAGCCCGTAACGTCATTCGCCGAACCGAGGTAAACCTTCTTCGGGCCGCATATCACGTGGAAATTTCGACCAATCAGAGGCTCTCTATTGCTACCATGCATTCTGACCTTTGATTGGCTGGAAGTTACTTGAGCAAAGATTTACCAGAGAATTCGTTGAAATGGCCAATATATACAAATACGTGGTGAATACTCTCGGTTCGTCATATTTTGCTTTTCTCCCCGGTGGCTCCTTTGCCTTTGGGTACCTTTCTGTCCAGGCCCAAGGTCTCCAGATCTTTCTGTTTGTGATAATGTGGCGCCACCTCGACCAGCCATTCTGGTTGTAGAGGCATATTGCTTCGCATGTATTCTTTGCTTGTAAGAACCAATTCATGATAGATGACCCATTTCGGGTTAACCTCGAACAAAGTGCTCGATGGATGGAGATAGACGGTTTGCCCGTTTTTAACAGTCCGGTAGCTGTCACCGCCTCGTTGCAGGCGAGCCGCATTGGGGAAGAAGCCGGCCGTGATGGCTTTCTGAATGGGCACGAGATTATTAGCCCCGGTCGTGCTGATAGTAACTTCAACACGGTCGCATAGTTTAGCCAGTTGGTCTCGCACATCGCGAGCGCGTGTTAGACTTCGTTGTTGAAGGAAATTCTCTCTTGACCAGACATAGCTGAAGTCAGAATCAACCCACTGATTCCAGATATTTAAGAGCGTCAAGTGGTCGCCGCCATCCTTTATTGTGAATCGCGCTCGAGCACTGTCCGCATGTATCTTCTTATCCTTGGGCCTGTAAAACAGTGCACTCGCTTCGCCAAGCATAGCGATAATTGACAAGATTTCCTCCACACACCCGTACTTATCAGCTGCAAGAATGGCTTTGGCCAACATGGGATCTGTCGGGAATTCTGCCATTTGTCTTCCGATCTTTGTGAGTTCTCCATGATCATTCAGAGCTCCAAGGGCATAAAGCTGTTCAAGCGCGCGAATTAATGTCTCCGCAGGAGGCGGATCCATGAAATCAAAATCAAGTAAATCGTCAATACCAAGTGATTTCAACATTAACACCACGCTGCTCAAGTTGGTGCGCTGTATTTCTGGTGTAGTGTTTGCTTCGAGCTCGTTGTGGTACGCCCACTTGGTGTAGAGGCGGAAGCATTTACCAGGCCCGACACGACCTGCTCGTCCTGCTCTTTGGCCTGCGGACGCTCTCGAGCATGGCGTGACAATCAAGCTTTCCATTCCAGTGCGAGGATTGAACACATTCTCCTTGACAAAGCCGGGGTCTATAACGTACACAATTCCATCGATAGTCAAGCTAGTTTCAGCAATATTAGTAGCCAATACTACTTTCCTGGCACCAGGTGGGGTAGGCTCGAATATCTTCGTCTGTAATTCTGAAGGTAGATTGGCATAAATGGGGCAGATGATCATTTCAGGAATTTTCCCTCCTAGTTTTCTTGCCGTTTCTTGCAAATTCTGCTCCGCGGCTTCAATCTCTTCCTGACCTGTCAAGAAAACAAGTATATCGCCTTGACCTTGGGTTATATGTATCTGAAAAACGGTAGTGATGGCCGCAGCGAGGTAGTTAGCTTCCGGCTGAGAAGTATAATGTATGTCGACAGGATATCTGCGACCAGGGATGTTAAAAATCGGAGCATCATCAAAGTACTTTTGGAACTTTTGGGCATCAATAGTAGCCGAAGAGATCAGTAACTTGAGATCAGGTCGTGCCTTTGCAATATCTTTGAGCAAACCGCAGGCTATATCGGTTGGGACTGTTCTTTCATGGGCCTCGTCAATCATCAACGCGGAGTACTGACCGAGGTCAGGCTCCGTTAGTAACTCTCTCAAGAGCATTCCGTCCGTCATATATTTTAAAATTGTTTTATCACTTGTTGCATCCTCGAAACGGATTGCGTAGCCGACTTCATTTCCCACCTTCACTCCCATTTCCTCCGCGACACGCGCTGCGACACTCATGGCGGCTACTCGACGAGGTTGTGTGCAGCCAATCTTCATGCCGTCTTTGGTATATCCAGCTTCATGAAGATACTGGGGAATTTGCGTCGTCTTGCCGCTTCCTGTTTCTCCAACGATAATGATGATCTGATGATCCGCAACCGCTTGTAGTAGCTCATCACGGAATTGATATATCGGCAAGCTCTTGCGCGTTTCCTCAATTGAAGCCGCCTTCTTCTCAGCGGCGTCAATTTGCTGCGCCAATAACAGTTGCTCCTTTGTCAGAGGTTTGCGGTCACCTTCTAGCTTCGAATCCATAATGAAATTGATTTTTTGAGCGTCATCGAAAACGTACTCATAGTCTCCCTCGTCGACGAATTCCGCTCTGGAGATTTGAGCCTTCGCTTTTGCTGTTTGCTCGGCTTCCCACTCTTCATGCTCTGTAATAAACCGCTCCTGGCCACGTTCATCTCGATCGACGTATCGCTTGTAGAGTGCCTCTTCTTTGCGTTTCCGATCTATCTTCCCTTTCTCTGTGATATAGTCCTCCGGTAGCATATACCCGTCTCGATGATCATCAATGCGTAGTCTCTCCTCTGCAAGCCGGAGGACCTCGCGATTCTTCGCGAATTCCTCCTTTTCGCGTCTTGTCAAGTTGGGATTTTCCCTAAGCTCCGCAGTTTCCTCCGCGACTTGTTTGCGTAGTAACGCTAGTCTCTCCGCCTCACGTTTCTTGAGGTACTCCTGACGGGATCGGAGGCGGAGATCAGGCATTGCGGCCTCTCTAGCAGCAGCATCTTCGGCCAGGGCACGCCTTCGCGCTACATCGCTTTCCTTTGTAGATGAACGATCTTCCACGATCTTCTTAGACTTTTGCTCATCTTTTTTCGCAAGCCGCTTCGCGAATTCATCGCGCTCCTTTAGATCACGTTGTCTTGCTCTCTCGCGTTTCGCCTCTTCATCACCATCGGAACTAACAGAGGCAGTTGAAGGTGAGCGCTCCCGTCGTTTTGGATGGTCATCGACAAGATCCCCCGGTTCCTGCACTTGTAAATCATCCTCAGGAATCTCTTCGTCGCCCCAACGATCCTCATAATCCTTATCGTCGATCCGGCGTAATTTTCTTGAGCGATGGCGTTCTGTCGTTTCCGTGTCTCGATCCCTTTTCCTTTTCTCGTCCCTATCGCTCCGTGATCTGCTGTCGCCGTTACGTTCATGCCTTTCCCTGCGCCTTGATTTCTCCACGGCTATTGTTGGCCCTATTCCCGGTTGGACTGCTGTGTCATCTTCCATTTCAACCAGCCGATACCTCTTTTTTGCACCGTCCTCCGGTCTCTTTTGCTTCTCCTGCTTTCCACCACCGGCTTTTAACCCAGATCGAGACCATAGTTCCGAAACGAAAGAATCTATATCTCCAGCTCCGGAATCCAGGAAAGGTTCAAGTTTCTCTCGTAAGAAGCTAGGCGATTTTGCGGAGGACGTGGTCGCGAGGATAAAGTCGATAACGGTGGGGTCGGAGGCTCCAGTAAGTCGCAGAAGCGAATCTGAGACATAGGTCCTGATGTCCATCGCGACTTGGATTGTCGATCTTTTGGCTTTTCTGTGCTTGTGGTAGTCCACATGAACGGGGCACCGAAATTAGGAGCTTCCGCGATAGTGAGTACCCAAAGCTGCCAGGAATTAATAGATAGAGCCTCAAAAAAGATCTCGGAGCACAATCAGTAGACCATCAGCGGCCTCAACATGAACAGGTACGGAGCAATGCCTTCCGTGTTCTCAAAAAGCGCAAGTATCAGCAAATGCCAAACGCTGAATGTCCAGTCCCCTCTCTAGACAATGCCCGGCTTTTACGTTGAGCTGACCGGGAGCTTTGAAGTTAGGTGTCTCAACGTTGCAGCTCGTCGGCGATAATGCCAAGCTTCCCGCCATCGGGTCACGTGCACGGAACGCGAGCTGTATCGCAGGAACGGTTCATAAGATGATAACCACTAGATATCAAGGTCGAGATCCTCAAAGCGTAACCTTTTAAAAGTCTAAATTGGATACGGATAGCCTACAGCTACCCCACGCCAATTTGTTTTATGATTCAAAGCAGTCAGCATGAATAAAATCCTCTGAGATCTGCCGATGTGGACCGCAAAGGACTTGCCATGCATACTCGGTAAAACTGGTGGTTGTATTGTACAGAGAGGACAGTATCAACTAATGCTTACACGGCTAGAAAATGTTGACAAAGGTTGAGGAATTGCCTATCCCCTAAAAGATATAGAAACTGAAAATACATCAAAAGGAAATTCGTGCCCGCAGGGATGACAAAAGGTCGGATATGCATAGAAACCAGCAAATAGAGAGAGTACCAATATAAAAAGGTAAAAGCCGTTCAGTTCAAGAGCGCCCAGAATGTCCTGCCAAATAGATGCAAAAGCAAACAAAGGGCATAATAGTCATCTTAACTAGACATGGTGTCGAAAATAGAATGCTGAAAGAAATTTTTTTCGGTCGCAAATTGCACATTGAATGCGAATGTAGAAAGGGAGACAACAAGAGAAGAGAAAAAAGCTCATTAAAATAGTTTAGAGTCGTGGGCTCCTTTCGCCGCGTTTTTCAATGGCCCAGTGATAAGAAGAAATGCAAGCCATTTCGAGAAATTCCGTAAAAACGTCCCAAATGAACTCAAAACCACAAAGGTATCCGGGTAAATGTACAGTTGAAGAAGTTGACGAAACGCCCCCGATAACCCAGACTGTGCAAAATGCAAGCAAAGATATTGAAAGAACGAACCAGGCTGGCTTTTAGACATCAATCATTTCGGCATCTTCAACGAGAACTTCGTCAGCTGGACCCCAATTGCCTTCGTATATGGTAGCACCAGCACGGCGACGTCGCTCAGTCCATTGCACACCGAATGACTGAATGACCTGGTCAGCCACGGGCCGGTCGGCCGGATCTGGGGATATCATCCATCGGACAAGTTTGTCAAGAGCTTCGTTATTGTTGGGGTTGACCATGAAATCCGGGGGTTCAGAAAGTTCGCCGCTGCGGGCGGACACCAATTGAGGGCGATGTTTCACAAGATCTTGTCCCGCTGAAAGCATGTCAAGAGTCAGGGGCTCCTCTTCAGAACACAAGTCATCAAACGAGCAGCTGTTTGACAGGGGGTTCCCTGAAGCATCACGAAGAATGCTAGTCTCGGAACTCCAAGTCAAGCTTGGGACATCGCTCATGTCGCCGTTTCGGAGCTTTTGCCATGATACTCCATTATCAGGTAACTCGACGTTGCCAGCAATCTCAAACATAATGAGCCCGAGGGCGAATATATCTGCGGGTTTGTCATATCGTCCCATGAGGACTTCAGGGCCAATATATTCTCGATCACCTTCTCCTTCAATACCTTCAGCAGCTGGCCAGCGAGTTGCCATGCCGAAGTCAGCGATTTTCAAAACACCTTCGAAAGTTATCAAGATGTTTGCAGGTTTCAAGTCCAAATGAATGAACCCTGAATCATGGATGCACTTCAGGCCCTGTATCCATAAGCGTTAGCGGTAGAACTCATTGAGCATAGTCATTTGTATAAAGGTACAATGATGTCTTACCTGTGAGAGTTCCAAGAGAATTTTCCAGATACGAAAATCGTCGAGTCTCGCTTTGAGTCCCACTTGCGAAAGGAAAACGTCCAAACTACCTTCTTCGCAGAATTCCGTTTGGATGTAAAGGTGGTTATTGTATTCCCAGCTGTCGGCAAAGGAGATAACGTGGTCAAAGTTTACCAAAGCCTTTAATATTACGACTTCCGCATTTTTCCTTTCGCGGTCGCGAACTCCGGCGAAGGGCTGTTTTGACTTCTTCACAGCCCACAAGCGTTGTGGAGGAGTTGTTCTCTTAGACGACCCAGAAACAGTGGCCTGAAAGGAAGAAGCTGGTGGACGCTCGGTCACACAGTATACTTGCGAAAATTCTCCTGTACCGATAAGTTCAACCTTGTCGAACCGGGATGTTAGACAAGGGTCGACGTCTGGTGCGCTGTAGCCGCCAAGGGAAACGGTAGAGCGCTTCCCAAGCTGAGAGAAGTATTCCCTCGGGCCGGTTGGCGTGGCAGGGAGATTGAGGGAAAAAGCACCGCGGCCGAAATTATGATCATTGTTTGAGATTGACAGTCCGCTTGGATCAGGAGGCAAGATATGCTCTTGTGGGGTGTGTGGAGACATATGGTCAATGGATTTACGGTTGAGTGGGCTCGCTATGAAGTAGCAAAGTATTTTTTAGTAATTGAAATCATGCAGAACATTCTCACCAAGGAATAACTTACAACAAGGCCCGGGGCCAACTCCTCCCTCAAATGTCGATCCTGGTGTATAATCCGTACTCTGAGCTTGAGAACTGGGGAGATGGGATAAGGTAGACCCAAAGGTCTTCTTCGTAGGAGTTGGAGGTAAGTCGGAATCCATAGCCAGTTGGCTATCCTGGTTCATTGAAGGAGATTGAGAATGGGGACCTTCATCACCATCAATGCTCACAAAGCTTCCTCGGCGAGAAAGTGCTGGTTTAATAAAACTCCTACCAAAAATGCCCATACCTTTAGGTGCAGTAGTTTTGCCAGTGAACATCGAGGTGTTGGTTGGTGTCCACGGGGACCCTGAAGTCCTGAAGTTGGGCACATCGCCATCAGTAGACTGAAAAAGGGGTTTTCTAGCCGGGAGCATTGTTGAAGTCCGCTTGCATGGCGTATCAGGCATATTCTTGCCAGCAAGGGACGCATTGTGGGCATCTGTAGCATTTCTATTCTTTTTCGAGATAAGGCCGGTCGACATGAACGCAGCAGGAAGGGGTTTTACAAGCCTGTAATTCTCAGGCGTTGCAAATGAAGAGTCAGACGCATTGGATTCTTCATGTTGGAGACGGCTTGAAACGAGCGGCCTGGATGTACCAGCGGGAAGGGACTTCGAAAAGTTCAGAATAGGACGGGGACTCCCAGGTCTAACAGAAGGTGGTGCGTGGGTTGGGGAGTCATCAGCCAGGCTAGAGCTGGATGACGATTGGGTGATGGTTCTTGAAAGAGGGTGTGCACTGGGTACGGATTGCCCGAACCCCGTGAACTGTGAGGGGGCTGGAGTTGATGTGCTTGCAAATATGCCATTTGATGGAGTGAAGCCGTCGCGCTTCGCTGGAGAGAAGATGTTGCTCCCAAGAGATGTTCGCTGACGACTGCGTAAGACCATTGGTGTAGTAGGGGGAATATCTGGGCTTTGCTCAGCAGTAGCCTTATTGCGAGAAAAAGGGAATCGATCATGTTGACGTTGCTGAAGAGTAGATTTTCGTAAAGATGACGACCGCTTTGGGACATTGGAGAACAGCGACGGGGTTTGGGGGAACAAAGCGGTATCGGATTCATGCTCTTCAGAGTCATTGGTTGAAGGATCATTCGTGGCGTCCGTGTTATTCTCGAATACATCAAATTCTGAGCCGAAATTGGCGCCATGTACGCTCCTTCGTTTGGCCACGGGGCTTCCGAAGTTTTGCTGGTCAAGATTCATAGGTCCATCGCCTCTTTTCAGGGGACTGACTGAACTGAAGTTTCCACTGCGACGTTTCTCTATTCTGGTTGGCGCTAGTTTTGGAACTGCCGCTCCATCGAGAAAATCCGTTGGAGATACACAACCGGTAGAATTCTCCTGCGAGTTGTGAGGTTCCATTGTTATCGTAGGTAAAGCCAGTTTGTTCTCCATGGCCTCCTTGTTAACGCCCTGAGAAGACCCCGCGTTGCCGTGGTCGCGCGATTCAGCCAGAACACGTTTTGCGGGGCTCAAGGGTAGCATTCTCAACCTTGTCGATGACAGACTGCCGCTGCGCCGAATCCCAGGTCGGTGAAGCCGAGAAGTTGGCGAGAAAGGTATGGCAAGAGGTGGCGAAGTTGTTGCAGAGACGAAAAATAGATTTCCGTGAGACGAGGCTCGCTTCGAGGGGGATAGGGAAGAAATAAACTGAGCGTGTTTAGCGGGCGAAGAATGCAGTCTCGAAGGAGAGAGGAGTCGAAAATCGGCCCCTTTGGAGGGTGACCTGGAAAGAGAGCGGCGGAGTTGGTTGAGCGCAGAGCTGGTGTGAGAGTGGTGAAGGCCAGAAGGTGAGGGAAAGTGAAGAGTGCCGCCCGCGTCACGGTGCGGTGAAAACGAAGCCACCATTGTTGGCTTTGGCCGCCCGAGTGAGGATCGCGTTGCAGCCAAAAAGCAATGTCGAGAACGCAGTCGATTTCACCAATAAGTTTAGAAGCTTAGTTCAGCTGGAATGTCGAAGAGCCAGAGTGGTAGTCAGGAAGCAAGAAGGATCGATCCAAAGCGTCGCGATCTGTCGTTGTTTAAATCAGTGGAGTCGCTGGGATCGTTGATGTGATCGGGCACAACAAGGGGAACGAGCGAATGAATGAAACCCAGGAGAGCGCGTCACTAGGTGCTGGAAAAATCGAACCTGGGTGTTTCGTCCATCCGCGCCAACTCTCAAACGTGCCACCGGACTCCGTACACGTTGCAAAAGCCTGACGCCCAATCGTGCTGAGGAACTTGAGAGAGCCTGACGCAAAGGAGCCTCGAGTGGACGAGTAGACTGGGATTAAGCGCGCGCGCTGGTTTGGGTATAGGAACGGGAGGACGATAGGCCTTGATGTCGATGAAACGATTTGTGCAGCAGTTTTAGAAAATTGCCGCCGCGATGGACTCCACGCAGCGTTGGGACAAGGATAGCGCGTCGTGAAACAACAGAGGATATCAGGTGTCGAAAGACGGGCATGCAGATGAGAACGAGTGTGGTTGCGCGGTTGGATGATGGAGAAGTAAGGATCGAGGAAACAAGTCGAGTGGTTCTGATGCCCGGCTGCTCGACATGGCGAAGTCTGTATCACGGGAACGGGGGGCAAGTGGTCAGATATTATGTTGTTGCCCGCTTGGGAAAGAAGTGGGCTGGACGCGCGAATCACGCGTTTGTTGTGACCCGCCCGATTAGGCTAGCGCTGCTTGGCGCGTTGATAACGGGCTGTTTGCTTTGTTTGCTTCTACCAGCGAATCGCCCTACTCTGGGTGGTGACGTCACTAACCTTCCCCCCCCAGCGGTGCCGGAGCAAAGAAAATTCCGAAGACTACAACCTCACTGATGGATTTTAAGATGCGGTAGAGTGCTAACAGCTATACTATACATACATTGTTTGTTCCATCCTCTAACTTGCTGATATATTGGTCAATTCTTGCTTCAACGCAGCAAGCATGGTATCAGAAACGGTACCGCCTACCCGACCTTTGGGGCCAAAGATACCAACATCTAACGCATTATTCCTAATTGCTACTTCAATATCGATCGAAGCCTGGTAATTACGCATGTCAGCAAAGTTTGCATTGAGAAGTGCCGTCAGCGAGTATATCTTCATACCTTGTAGGCGCTTTGGACGTTTGATTGTCTGTTTGTGGTCTCGCTATCAAGCGAGCCAGCCAGCTTCGCGAACGCGTCCTCTGACTCCTTTGCAATCCTCTCGATTGATAGAATCTCCCTTGTTTCTGACTCTCCAAGAGGAATAAGCATGCGCTCGGTACGCTTCTCACTTTCAATGGGGCCTGGGTATTTTAAGAAATTCACAATAATATCCACGGTTACACCAGTCCATTCTGCAACTTCAAACAATGAGACGCAGGAGTTCTGGGCGTTGCCGATGTCATGTAAGTCGTTTTGAATGATTCGCGCCAGCTGAATCGTGTTGTGCCCTTCAGGGTTTTCAATGCAGAGTGGAACAATATTCAGGGTCGGCGCAACAAGTTCCGTGAGTCCATCCAGTGCATGCGACCTGTTTGCGAGGTAGACGCCAATGACCAAGGTTTTCAAGGTAGAGTGTATCGGATCCAACATGAGCTTCATATGCAATTTAGCGTACACGGCCAAAAATAATGATTGAATGGACACGCCGTGCTTCCGGCTAGCACTGTCCAGCGGCCGAGTGTCCGCGATAAGGGATGGGCAGTAATGCTGTGTCGTGTCTGGCCAGGTTGAATCTTGTTGTGTTTCTTCTTGCTTTACGCTCGCCCTAGCCAAGTACCTTGTCCAGAATGATTTCCTGGCATCTAAAGGTGAGTTGATAGCATTGAAAGATACAAGTTTTGATATATCTCCTTGTAGCCTTGAGGATGGAACCTTGAGAAGGTGCATCGAGATCAGATCCGTGATTTGCTCCAGGCTCACTGCATCGTATAGCGCATGATGAATATGCAGCTTCACAATGATTTCCCGGCTTCTTCGCACGGCATATAAAGTCAGCATTCTCGAGCCCTTTTCATATTGCCGCGTGAATGAGTCGTTCAGGTTATCTTGCCAGACTATCGGGTTATTGGCTTTGTTGAAGACCACCTGCGCAAAGCGGATGTTCTGTTCACCTGTAGATACAAACTCCGTGCGGAGAATTGGAAATTTGCAAATAACTTCATCCCAACTTTTTTCCAGCTCATCTGCCGTTACGTTTTCTTTCACACGGTAGAGGAAGCTCGGGAAGAATGCCGATCCATTTGAGCGCTTCCACATCTCCAACATATATATCTGACCAGCCGTTGCTGGAATCACTTTTTCAACGCTGCTAGACTCTATGTTATGATGGCGTAGGAGAAGGTCAATATCGATATTTTCCAGCATCTCTCGACATACAGCCGTAGGATCAAGTATGTCTGTTTTGGGTTGGGCGGTTCTAGCGAGTTGGGCCATATTCACAACGGTACCAGCCCGCAACATATCGCTAACTGTGAGTATGACCGACTTTTTCCTCAGCAAGGATGACACTTTAATCGCGCTAATGCTATCGAGGCCAATGTGGAAAAGAGTCGTATTTTTTGCAATGGTCACCGCAGGAACGTTCGCTACTGATGATAGCACGGACCTGATATTTTCCTCCATGGGAGTCCATGGCTCGGTTAGTGATTTCCTGTTTTCGAGCGGGTTGGAGTCTCTGGATTCAGATGTGGAGATAGGAGAGAATGTCACGTCACAGATTGACGCTGTTCCATCGCCAAAGCTCACAGTTGGTTTATCGGGACTGTTGTAAATATCTTGAAAACAATATTCGATCCGATCGAGTAAGCCTGCAGTACCGGACCTGCTTAAGACGATACCCTTGCAAGCAACCCGCCAGATAACAGAATCACCAGACAATTCCATCTCAGCGCATACTGGGTATTCGACATCGGAGTAACCTTGAACAGATTTATATAGGACCATTTCCCCTGCTCTAGATCGTTTCTGATATATAAACAATGTATCAAACAAGGATTTGCCTTCGATCCCGGAGAGCGTCTTCACTTTGCGGAGCGGAAAGTGTTGATTCTCAAGGATTTTACCCAGCATTTCTTGCACATACTGGAGCATCTCTTGCCGAGAGCCATGAAGAACCCCACGTACAGCGACAGAATTCATCATAGGAAACATTACTTCCTCAGCATTAGGAGTGTCTCTGCCTAGTACGATGGTGCCGCATACAACATCAAGCCGACGTAAATAGCCAGCCAGTACCATCAGCCAGCACGTCAGCCCCAAGGCCTGAGGCGTAACCCCCCGCCCTCTACAAAAGCTGATGATATTCGCGCTGGTTAGATTGAAAACCCTCTCATCCCGATAAACTTCATTAGCGTTGGATTCGAGCTGTATTGGGAATGAAAATGGTTGGACGCTATCCAGATACCCTTTCCAAAACTCGGCGCTTCTCTCTTGGCTGGTGGAATTGACAATGTGCTCCAGTGCATGATGATAAGACGGTCGTTGAGGATTTTTGCCGAGGTAGAATGCCATAACAGTTTGGTGAAGTAGATCGAGTGACCAGCCGTCGTATAACGCATGAGCAATGGAAACAAGTAGTAACCTTTTGTCCTCATTCCTAAAGAAGCGCAGCTTGAATACGGGGGACTTCAAGCCATTTTTCACAGCGGCCATTCGTTCTTCTTCAAAAATGTCATCAACGGAGCTCGCCGTTATGCTTGTATCCGTCCAATTCAACTCTAGAGCTGCTGAATTAACCACCTGCGCGAATGAAAACGGCAGACTCGGTTCTGAAATTTGTATGAAAGACGTTCTAAGTATAGGGTTCGTTGCAACAGTTTTCGCGAACGCAATTTTCAATTGATGAACATCCACATGGTCTTCTATTTCTAGAACGTCGTGGTTAAAATAATGTGTGTAATCCGAGGCGAGCATTTCTGCAATCATGCCTTCTTGTAGCGGCGTCGTGGGTAAAACATGCTCGATATTAGTGAGATTCATGTTGTCTCTTTCCAGAGACGCGCGAAGCACTTTCTCTAGATTTGCCAGTGACCTCAAAGGCGGATCTTCGAGCGCAGGTTTGGAAATAGCCTCGGTCATCATCGCCTTAATCGTCCGGGATTGCATAATCTTGCTAACGGGCAACTGTATTCCGGAATTCTTAAGTCTTGACGATAGTTTGATTGCATCAATGCTATCTAAGCCGAGTTCCAAAATTGACGTATTCTCGTTGACCGCAGCGTCATCAGTGTTCGCCAATCTGGCAATCTCCTGGCGCAGAGAATTGGCCTTCGGGTTCCACTCGAAGCCAGACGTACTACCAGCCAAGGACTCATTCAACTGTTCTTTTAAATTCTTGCTGAGCAGTGTTGAGTCGCCATTCAACGAATCATCCGAGCATTGGATGCTTATAGATTGATCGTCCATAAATTGTAATAGAGTGTCCCTGAATTGGTATAACAGGTTCTCTGTGGATTCTAAAGTAAGAACCGCGTCTTTGGCGACAATGTTAGCGATAAGCAAGCCCCTCCCATTGTATTTGACTTCAAAAGCTAGAGGATAATCAACCTCGGCATCAGAAGTCAAGGCAACCCAGAGTGACTGCCCCAGCTTGTTAGCATCTGCAAATTCTTTTTGAAAAACAAAAAGGCTATCGAACAAGGGATCTTCAGCAGTGCAGCTTGTCCATTTCATAATATCTCGCAACGGTGTGTGCTGGAATTGGAGTGCTGAAACGTTAAAGTCATGGCAAGATTGAATCAACTCCGACACAGAGTGCTTGCCACGGAAAGGGATGTAGCTCGGGATCGTATTAAATAATGGCCCAATGACTTTATCGGCATGGTCAAGATCCAAAGCCCTCCCCGAACAAATAATCCCAAGCGTTGGAACGAAGCCAAAAAATCTTTCAAATACATCTAACCAGCAGCCATGAATCACTGCTTGCTCCGTAACATTCAAAGCCTGTCTCACTTCGAGAAGTTTAGTCGCGGGTATTTCAACACTGACGGTGTGCACCTTTCCCCCAAAACCATTTGGATTGGAAGGTAAAACTCGCTTCGAAGCATTTTGTAACTGCTGAGCCCAAAATATCTCGGCATTGGGCTGCCGGCAGAGTGGGCCAAATGGCAAGGTATCAACATAGGGCGGCGCTATGACCCCTTCAACACCGAAGTATGCTTTAGCAACCTCTTCAAGAAGAAGTGTAAGACTGTTCCCATCATATAACCCGTGGAAGATATTCAAGCACATCACCTTCCTGGATGGTCCGGAAATAAGTCCAATTTCCCAGACCCTTTCAGTTAAGCGAAGAGTTGAGCTCCATTTCATATACTCAACATGTGCAAGGTTGGAAATCTCGCTGTCATTCGCAGCCTCAAGGTGAAAGTACGGAAAAATATCTTCTTTGAGTACCACCTGTGCATAACCATCTGATGTGATGGGGAATTTAGTACGCAAGGTTTGAACAATCCCTTGGACCTTTTTCCATGACGCCATCAATTTCGAGGATTCAACATTTGGCAGTAGCTCAAAGTTGAAAGTTGAGAAGTAAGCACGCCCCTCTGTCTCGAGGAATTTATATATCATACCCTCTTGCAGTGGCGTACAAGGGCACACAGCCTCAATCATTCCGATGGAGGAGTCCAGCTCCAAGGCAAGCGAAGAAAGATGCTTGTGGGCGAAGGCAGCAATGGATTGCTTCGCATCTTGATATAGCCGTGAATTGGAGCTTATGCTTTGGGATGAGTGTAGTTTGTCAGATAGTGCAGATATTACAGGGTCTATGAAGACGTTAGCGGATATTTGTCAAGACAAGGGAATCATGTCGTACACTTCATAATGAGAGCAGATTGGGCGACGTGGAAGCCTGCTTCTCTGAGGCATCGAGCAAGAGATATCACAGATATGGAATCCAGTCCGAGCTGAAATATATTGGACCATGGCATGACATCCGTCTCGTTACAACCTACCAACTTGGAAACAACCGATATAATCCTCTTGGTTCCGATTGGTATGGGTGCCGTCTCTTCATTGGGCTGTGGAGAGAGTTTTTGCATTTGCTCGAGCGTTAGGTTTCCATATATATCCTTCAGCTTTTTGGTTTCAATCTTATTGTTTGGAGATAGCGGGAACCGGCTCAGGGGAATAATGTGTGTTGGGACCATGTAAGCCGGAAGATTCAGACTACAGCGTCTTCGGATGCTGTTCAGGATTTCATTTGTTCCATTGCAAGTGTCAATATCAACCTTAGCTTCCTTGTCATATGGCTCTCTTCGGGTGACGAAAGACACAAGTTGCTCCTTGCCGGCAGAAGGATGCTTCAGAACCATTGTAACTATCTCTCCGACCGTTGCTGAGGCAGATTTGATAACGTGATTGATTTCGTCGATCTCAAGCCGTTGACCGCGCAGCTTGACTTGGTCATCCATACGGCCAAGGAAACAGAAGCTTTCATCATGAAGCATTCTCACGAGATCTCCGGTCCGGTAAACCCTTTCACCCCACTCATCAAGGAGTTGAAATCTCTCTTCCGTTAATTCAGGTCTATTCAGATAGCCACGGCCCACAAGCGGACCGGAGACGCAAAGCTCGCCAATGCCACCCCTTAGTACAGGAATATTCGTTCCAGGCTTGAAGACGAATGAGCTCACGTTGTCGAACTGAGGCCCGATATTCGATGGCTTGTCCCATTTGCTTACCCTGGGAAGCATGGTACAGCCAATAGTAACTTCTGTAGGCCCATAACCGTTATATATCACTTGTTTCGTCCCCCATGTGTCCAGAATTTCTTGTTTCAGTGCCTCTCCACCAGTGATAAACACTCCACGACAAAGCGAAGGAACCTCATCAGGGTGAAGTAAACGAGCCAAACTGGGAGTTAGGTCAATGTGCGTAATTTCAAGCTGCCTAATAGTTCCGGCTAGGTCCTCAAAAAGGACATCCCTGGGACAGGAGGTAACGCATATTCCCACACTCCAACTCCAGTATTGTTCTAAAACACTGACATCGAAGTGGAAAGACGCAAATTGCAGCCATCGAGATGTGTCATCCCAATGTCCAGCAAACAATCTTTGAAACGACAGCATTGCCTGTATTGCATTGCTGTGGGTTATTTCACAGCCTTTTGGCACCCCTGTGCTGCCTGAAGTATACAAGCAATAGCAAGTGTCTTCACTGCTAATTGGTCGTTCAAGGACAGGCGTGTCGCATGGAATATCATTCAAAAGTCCGATCTCGTCCAGTGCTACAAGCTTGATGCCATCGATTTCCTTCAATTCTTCTTTCTTATCAGAAGTGCACAGTAGGAAATTGGAGCCCGAGTCTTGCACAATAAATTGTTTCCTTGCAATGGGAGCCCCGGGATCCAACGCTACGTATGCACATCCAATTTTCAAGATGGCTAGGATTGCAAAGTATGCTTCTGGGCACTTATCAAAGCAAATACCGATCAACTTTGAAGCGGAAGCTCCGAGTCGCAAAAGAAGGTTAGCGTATCTATTTCCCCGGTTATTGAATTCCTCATATGTCCAGCGCCTGATTGTCAATCTTTCATCCGACTCTGATGCCTTATAAGCGAATTCAAGCGCAATATTCTTAGGGCGTTTTTTGGCATTAACCTCGACGAATTCATGCAAGAGATCAACTGGTGCCTCAATGTATGCATCTCTCCTAGGAACAACACATGTGGTTCCTGGACTGGCTCCAAGGAAATGCGCGCAGTTAGATTCTGGAGAAAATATTGTGTCCAAGAGAAGCCATTCAAGCTGATCAAGCAAGATATGCGCCTGGTCGGTGGGTAAAATATCTTTTCTAAACGTCACGCAGAAGTCGAGTTGCTCTGCCTTTGGGATAAGTTCGATAGAGACAGGATACTAACGGTGTTAGCCACAGTTTAGGCTCTCGAAATCATTTACGTACCTCTGTCGTAGCCTCCTCTTCAATAACCGTCCATAATTGCTCATCGTTCGGCTTTGACGTAAATTTTTGGTAGACAAAGAGAGTGTCAAACAATGTGGTATCGGAACCGGCCATCCGCTGTAGTTTAGGTAGAGGAACATGTTGGCTCTTAATAAGAATAGCATTTAGTTTCATTATTTCCTGGACAAGCCGCTTATTACTGCCCTCAACCCTGTAACGAGACGGTACGGTAGTAAGACAAGGAAAGACAGCATCTTGAGCCATGGTCGACATGTCTCGGCCAGATAGAACAACTCCGTAGCTTATTTCGGTTTCACCGATGTAGGAAGCTAAAAGGCGTGCCCAGGCTGCTTGCCCTGCGGCCTGCAAAGTGATTTCAGACTCAGCACAACCAGCGTAGACGTCTGCCAATGGCCTTGAGCAAGCTCTCCTGGCCATACTGATCTCTCGTGCCTCCGTCCGGACAGGATTGAGGTCAGGGAATTTTGCAACAGGCCAGTCTTTACAGAGGTCTTCCCATAATTTGTCTATAACTTCGCTCTCTTCAAAGCTCTTCGCCACGATTGATCCTAGCACTGGTGATATCGACACAGGCTTAGGCAAGATTTGGCCCAGGTAGTGCCGAGAAACTTCGGAGAAAATCAAATTCAGAGATTGCGCATCATACAGAGCGTGGAGCGCCGAGAATCGAACTATTGTGTGCGTCGGTAATGACTGCACTGTTAGAAACCAAGGCGGAGAGTGAAGTTGATTCAACATCTCAACACTTCGCTGTTTCTGATGGTGTGTTAATAAATCATAATTATCACTGGTTCCAAGGGCGTGCCACGGGAGATCACAGGTCCCAGGTTTATATGTAATCATTGCAAATGGGGATGTTTCATCCTTGACATGGCAAAATCCTGTCCTAAGCATGTCGTTCCTGTCAACAACAGCTTGCCATGCCCTCTTCAAAGCGTCCATGTCCAGCGGCTTGACTGACTTGAGGCATATGTCATTGAAATAGAGACTGCCTTCCGAATTGATGGATAACGCCAGCATTCCAGTTTGAACCGCTGTGCATGGACGCACGGCTTGAATATTAGGCTTGAGATTGCTGAATTCATGGCAAACCGAAACCCAATGACGAGCTTGGAACAGGTCCAGGTCGAATGATCCTCGGATGCTAGGTTCACCACTGACAATTGGCTCCTCGAGTCGAGAAGCAATTTCAGCAATTGTAGGACCCTAGTGAGAGTTAGCACTTACTCAGAGCCCATCAAGGCATCATAGTATACCTCGAGAATATCACCCGCTGAAATGGTAAAGCCTTTTGCGCGCAAACTGGTAGCAATCTGTATTGCGTTGATGCTATCAAGGCCCAGTCTGTATATTGTGGTATTTAGTTTTATGTGCTCCGGGTCGACTTTCGCCAATGCTGATACGAGGTCCCTGACTTGTAATGCGTGTTGGGACCATTCCTTCAATTCGTTGTCCACTGTTTCTGTAACAACCATAGGACTTGAAACCTTAACAAAAGGGGGAATGCCGCTCTTCACAATGTTGATGTCAGTGGCCCTAGCAGATGGGTACTGAAGGGTGTGACGAATAGACTCCATATATCCTTGAAGCATTTGGCTTACACCTTCAAATGAAACCTGCGGCCCGCCACAATGCAGATGGAATTGAAGGGTATCGTCATCAGCATTTGGAACAATTTCGCAAATGAACGGAAAGTCCATATCGCCGGTTTCATCGGCCAAAGTCCAGATTTGCTCGTTTAAGCGCTGAGGCCCTTTTTGCAGAAGTAGAAGAGTGTCAAATAGCCGTGAGCCGTTGGGACTGAATCGAGATTGTAATCGGCGTAGTGAGGTAAGTTGATGTGGAAGCATGTCAGCTTTAGATTTTCGTAACTGTAGCATAAGATCACCCTTAACCGTGTTTCTGTCCAATTTGACCCTTAAAGGGAGGGTGTTGAAACATGGTCCGATGATCCGCTCCGCGCCATCCACCGGCAAGGTCCTGCAGCTAGACACGTCTCCAAAGCAGATATCCGAGGCCCCCGAGTAGAAGAACAACAGTTTCGCCCATGCAGCCTGCAGAAGACTAAGTAGAGTAACTGATGCCTTCCTACACGAGTCGACGACTTGGTTCAGCGACATATTCAAAAGGGCGTGGGAAGTATAAAATTGTGTGGCCTTCACAGTGGGCCCATCGGGAACGGGGCTTAAGAGATAAGTTGGGGAGAAGCCAGCCAGATACTTATCCCAGAACTGATCTGCCGCATCAACGTCTGTTTTGACCATTTGTCTGATAAAATAGTCAAACGGCACAAGAGTAGGTAGCTGTTCTCCGAGCACAACTTGCTCAACCTCCTGGAGTAACTGCGCCATCGCCTCTCCATCATATAGAGCATGGTGAATTAATAAGTGCAACTGGGATTTTCCAGTAGTACTGTTATGAAGCTCTATGAAAGCATATGGCACAGTAACATTGTCAGTAGAGAGAATGGAAATCTTTCGGCGTTCGATAATAGCCTCTACATCTGCGTGTGAACACCCCATGAAGCTCCAGGGCAGATCTATGGCGTTCAAGACAACTTGGACGAAGGCATAGCGAGCATCGTTCGTTGACAAGAACCAAGTTCGCAAAATATCGTGTCTTGCAATCATGGTTTCCCAAGCAAATTTCAACCTTTCGATAGAGCCCCGTACCTCAAACGTGAGATGGTTGAAATAGGACTCATAATCGTTAGATATTACCCTCGAAAGCATTGCTTCTTGCAAAGGTGTGCATGGTAAGATCTTCCGTATTTTCTTTTCCCCCCTTTCCACTTCCTGCCTCGCCCGCTCAATAGTCTCGGTAGAGAATAGGATTTCAAAGTTGGGAAAGTCTTCTTCTTGCCTTGTAGTTTCAGGAATCCGGTCAATCACAGTTGCAAGACGAGAAACGGTATCATTCTTCATAATGACTGAAACGTCCACCTGACCTAATCCAGCCAGTTTTAGTTGCCTCGATAAAGCTATGGCTAGTATAGAATCCAGCCCTAGACGGTAGAACGAAGAATGTCGACTGATGCTACTTGCTGAGGCGCGTGTAATAGAAGCGACAAGTTGTGTAATTTTTATCTCCGTGTCTGAAAATCCCTCAGCGTCATCAAGTATGTCAGCGCGATGGGCGAACATATCCAGGTGCTCAGGGGTGGTATTGGAAAAAAGATCAATGAGCGCCCCTTTATCAACCTTTCCATTCACTGTCATAGGGATAATCGCAATAGGCAAGATAAAAGATGGAATCATGTACTTCGGGAGGATTTTGAAGATATCACTGAACAGCGTTTGCGTCAAAATCGATAATTCTTTGGGCTCGGTATCGTTGTTTGTAGGTACCCAAAAGGATATCAATGATTGACTATCGCCGGCTTGGTCTTTGTAAATCAAAGTAGCACAACTCTTGACGCTTTGATTCCGAAGAATGGCGCTGTTAACTTCACCCAGCTCTATCCGCTGACCCCTAAGTTTAACCAAATCGTCTCGACGGCCTACGAATGAAAGCGAACCATCGGGGAGCATGCGACCGTAATCACCAGAACGGTATATTCGACTATACCTTGAATGTTCAATGAATTTCTCCCGTGTGAGCTCCGGCATGTTCAAATATCCCAAGGCCTGTCATCACATAAGCCTAAGCCATATTGAATCTTTATGGGCAACCTACAACTTGGGCTCCGCCAAAGCAGAGCTCTCCAACTGCACCTCGCGGAACAGGAGAGAATGTCTTTCCTTCGGAGAGGACAAAAGCAGAGGTGTTTTTGAACGGCTTCCCAATATTATGTAGATGGTCCATGGTGCCTACTCGTGGTTTCACCGTGCAAATATTTGTCGTCTCGCAGGGACCGTAGCCTGGTCAAGGACACAATTAGGGAGTGATCCGCTCTGGGAATGGATGGACATACCTTGATAAACTCCAACGTTGGCCCATTCTTTGACTACTCCAGCTGTCAACGCCTCCCCGGCGGTAACCATAAACTGTACCTTGGGCACATTTCTCGAACGAATCAGCGAAGCGACAGTCGGCGTAAGACTGAGATGAGTTATTTCGAGGATGCGAATAGCCGCCTCAATATCTCGGAAGAGAACATCATTGGTAGCCGAACACAGCGTCATCCCCGTAGTCCAAGTGAAAAATATTTCGAACACAGAAACATCGAAAGCAGGGGAGCAAGCTTGAAGCATCTTCGAGCCTGTTGGGGTGGGATAGATCTCTGAGAGCACAGCAATATTATCTCGCATATTATCGTGCGAAACAAGAACACCTTTGGGCATGCCAGTGCTCCCGGAAGTAAAAATGGCATATGCCACGGAGGGTCGTTCTATCTCCGACGCGAATACACGCTGTTCGCCCTGTTGCAACAACTTGCCGTCTGGATCAAGAGCCACTACATCGCGGGGTAGACCCAAGGACGCCAGAATATCGGCGTTGGTAATGCAAATTGGACAATCGGCCTCAGCAATAATTGAAAGGGCTCTTTGAGTCGGGGTTTGAGGTGTTATAGGCACGTACCCAGCACCAGCTTCGATGACAGCTAGGATCGAGATATACAATCCAAGCGACTTTTCTAAGATAATTGAGATTAATGATCCAGGGCCTGCTCCGAGCGCACGGAGCTGCTTTGCCAGGTGATTAGACCGAGTATTTAGTTCGGAATAAGTCAATTTCTGAGTACTGGCAGCCCCGGTATCTGGATCAAATGCATCTAGGAACTCAAGTGCAGTTCTTTCAGGGTCAAGGGATGCCACTTCCTTCACACCATCAGAGAGGCTTTGTGGCCAAGCACATATTGCGAACTTGTCGTTTTCTACGGATAAAAGGGATGTCGGAAGTTCGCTATTAACATGCTCAAAGCCAAGCTGGGGTCTCCGTATGAACAAAGCAGCCAACTCCTCCAATTGATGAAGGAAGATTTCTACCTGCGACGCTGGTAGCGTTGATTCTCGGAAAGTAGCTCTTGCACAAAGCGTGCCACTTTTTATCTCAATTTCAAGAGTCAGACAAAATTCCAGAAAGTCCCTGGATGCCAGTTGTTTGACAGCACCGGAGGGTACTTGGGTTCGGTTACCAGTATCCTGCCATACAAATAAAGTGTCGAAAAGCGGCATGCTTGGGTCAACTCCCGATACTGCTTTGATGTCACGGAGTGGCAGCAATCCGTGGACGAGTGACTTCCTGTTAAGATTATGAATCGTGGCGAGTAAGTCTTGTACGTTTCGTACAGCCTCAAAATTAGCACGGACGGGAAGTGTGTTGATACATGGCCCGATTATATCCTCAATGCCTTGAAGAGGAATCGTCCGACCTGAGGACACTGATCCGAAGACAATATCAGAGGCTCCATTGTACTCTCGGAGTAGATACGCCAATGCCCCTTGAAAAATAGTTTGACGGCTAATGCGAAGACGCCGAGTTGCAGTATCGAGTTCGTTGATATCGATGTCCAAAACACGGTGCGCTACGTCCAATCTGCGAGTGATGTGAATGCGATCTTGGAAATTCGGCCAGGGGGAAGGGGATATTCCTTGCAACAAATCGCGCCAGTAGTCCAGAGCATCTAATTGATGCCTAGAATCGAGAAAACTGGAAATATGGTTGACAAAACCCCGATATTGTGGCCGCTCCCTGCCAAGGCCACTGTCCAAGAAAGACTCAACATCATTCATGATAAGCTCCCATGACCACCCATCATAGAGAGAATGGTGGATATGTACCAGAACCTTCACTTGGTCGTCGATGCTTTTAAGTTGAATTTGAATTGGATTCAGCATTTGGTACGGGGACCCAAAATCTACTTCGTAAGTGAACGTCTCGCAATCCACGAATGTACCATTCCCAAAGCTTTCCCAAACAACTTGTGCGTAAGGGAACCCGGGTATGTGCGTTTCGACAAAGCCAGAACGAAGAATCTCGTTTCGGCGTGCAACTGAAACAAAGGCATCGCGTATTTCAGCCGATGATATACCCTTGCTGAATTCTAACTCCATCCAATTCGAATAAACTTCTCTATTCTGCATAGATTCTGCTATCATCGATACCTGCATCGGGCTGCATGGGACCACATCTTTAGGGGTTGCGGAGCATCCTATCGAAGCAAGATTACGGCAGGCAGCGTCAACCACTGACTCCAATGAAGAATTCAATCCGGGAGTGGGTGCAGACCAAGGTACTCGCTCAACGGCGCAACTTTCGCCGGCGGATGCTATCTCTTGGACGGAATCGGCCTCCAGGATGCCCAGGGCGTCAATAATTACACCTATGACGCGTAACTCAGAGGCGAGCCTAATGGCTTTTAGGGAGTCCAGTCCCAGAGCGGCCAGGCTTCCAGATCGTTGGACCGGTGCATGGAGAATAAGCTCGGCGCATTGTGCAATTTTCCTTTGAATTTCAGAATCGTAAGATGGGGAATCGGAATTGAAGCTCTCTTTTGAGTTGATATAACTGTGTTCTAGAGCCTTTCTGTCGATTTTGCCAGACGCAAGCAGTGGTAATTCTTCCATGAAAATAGTTTCACTAGGTACCATGAATTTGGGGAGCCACTTTTCGCACACTTGTCGAACAGTTGCCGCACTCAAATCGTTGCCCTGCGACACAAAGGCAATGAGAATTCCATCGACGACGCAGGCTGCCGTGCTTCTAACGCCGGGTACTTTCAAAATCGTGCTCTCAATCTCTCCCAGTTCCAGACGCTGGCCTCTGAGCTTTACCTGGCCAGAAGAAACTCTGCCAAGGCATTCCAGTTCGCCACTGGGGTGAAGACGTGCTCTGTCTCCCGTTCGGTAAAGGCGGCCATATAACCGGCTATCAATGAACGCTTTGCGATTTTCTTTGGGCCGATTTAGATACCCATTCGCAAGTTGTGCACCTCCGACGACGAGTTCGCCGATGCATCCGACAGGGAGAATATCTGGCTCTTGGTCCATTGATGCTTGAATTGGAACAATAAAAGCAGACACCGAACTGAACGGAACTCCAATGTTTCCGACACGCGAGCCGATGGGGAGTTTGGAGGCAAGTGTACAGTGAATTGTGGCTTCCGTCGGGCCGTACATAGCATAGAGCACGCCACTACCTGCGAAGAAGCCAAACTCATCAATGACTCGCCTTGTTAACATTTCGCCAATGGTAAGTAGGACTTTCAGTGATGGTACAGAGGCTCTTTGACGAAGTAGTTCACCCGCCACTGTAGGAGTAAGCTCAGCACCATCGACATCCAGTTCGCTCATCACCCCTACCAAATTGTTCAACAATAGGTTGCGCTCGCATGCCACTAAAGTCGCTCCCCTAAATAGCGGGAAGAAGATCTCGAATACCGAAACGTCAAAGGTCGGAGCAGCAAATTGTAAGAACCTTCTAAAAGGTGGAATATGTTCTTGATGGGCAAGTAGCGATTGTGTTGCGGCTCGGTGTGAGATGCCCACTCCCTTTGGTAGCCCTGTGGAGCCTGACGTATACATTACATAGGCAAGGCTTTCTGGCAGTATTTGAACTTCTTCAGGCGGTACTTCAGCGTCAATATCGTCCAGATCGTCTTCAGCATCAGCGGCAATGATAACCACAGACCTATCAACATGGGAGAATCTTTCAGCGAGGCTTTTCACGGTAACAACAACAGCCGCGGAAACATCGCGGATGGTGAAATCTAGACGCTCGGTAGGGGCGTCTGTGTTCAAAGGGCAAACAGCAGCTCCGGATCTAAGAATGGCTAGCCAGGAGATATATAAATGCGGCGATTGAGGAATCAAGACAGGAATGACCGATGTGGAAACTGGTTTTGACCTTATGGCTTGTAGGATGCGTAGAGTTAGACGTTCTGAGTGAGCATGAAGCTGCTCGTAGGTATACGAGTGCCTCCTGCGACTGTCATCAAGAAATTCCAGTGCCAAATTTGAGCCATGATCTCCTTTTTGGACCATATCATGCAAAAGTAGTGCCCCCGGAATCAATTGCGGATGTGCATTGACGGTGGATAGTTGTAAGTCGTTAGTCTTTATGGGGAATTGGAGAGTAGCACGAATGCTAGTCTCCAGCTGTATCACAATTTGCGAAAGGTATGTATATGTTGTGCAATTTGAAGCAACAATATATCCATTGCCTTGGTGCAAAAGGCATCTTACCTCAATGACGCACCCTTCTGCAGGTTCAGCGGACTGCGTTTCCAGTTAGTAAAGCTCGCAAATTTCATAGAGTCTAATACTTGCATCAAGTGTGAATACTCCGGTGTACCGATTGCTGACAGAATCGCCGATTACTGCTTCCCGAAAGGTCTTCTGCTCCAAGTCAACTTTTACTGGCTCTCCGTTGAGGCTAAAAACAGGGGTCTCATCGGCAGTCAGGGTTCGAAGAACCATGGCCCATGAACGGACTATGACGTCCAGGTCCAGGTTCGGAATCCCGCAATTCCAATCAACCTCGACGGAACTCTGAACGTGTTCCGGATAGTCGAGGTCTGGAAAGGGGGTGTAGGCGTCTATAGGGTGGCCATCCATGATTGCAGTCGACTAATCTGTTTGACATAGATTGGGGATTGCGAACGGAAGCAAAAGAGAGGCTCGGGTAGAGAAAAAAAATGAGTAATATAAAATTATCTCAAGGGAAGCAGCCCCGTCCAAATGCTATCTCTGAGTGATGATTGGCGGGGATAGAAGCACAGCATTGAAGGGTTGGTAACAGCAGCTATTTGCTACATATTATAGTGACTGCTCCCGTTTGGCCTAAATTTCGCAGCCCGTGGGGTTTCCGAGCAAGGTGAGTGAAATGGGCTCGGGAGTTCCGAGTGTTAGCGGAGGTAACCATGCATTGCGGGCCTTCGCGCGGGAGTTATTAAGCATCCAAAGTGCGGCAGTTTCATCACTGTCATCCAAGTCCCAGCCATGGGCGTCGTGGAGACCACAATCGAACAAACTGTCGTGAGAGGAAGCATGCCTTGTCTGGGCACCCGATAAGAACCGAAGTGGGTCTAGACTATGAGAGCAAAAGCGGGCGAATTGAATCCACAAAGTGATCACATTTCAGAGTACGGAGTTCTCGCTCTTAGACGAGAAAAGAAAAGAAAAAAGTAAGGTGAAAGGAGACGAACTTGTCCCCGCGGGATGCTCGGGCGCGACTGGGGTCGCATGTGGTGGTCCGTGTGCACCTGATGAGATGAAGTCACAATCAACGCTAACGACTACTCGGTTTAGTTAGTGGTCGAGTTAGTTATGTAATAGCCTCATGACAGACATCCGGGGCCCTGCGTTATACTCTGCTCCCCGTCTTTGATGTTAGCAGCCTCTGCCTTCTACCAACAAAGGATCCTCAATCTCGTCGACACCCCAGCCGCCTCCGGTCTTTTCATGTTTGAACCAGCAGCCTTGATCCAGTGCGATCATCAATGCTAACTTGGCAACGTTATATTTTCTATCCTCCAAGGCGAAAGGCTAGACTGGCAAACGCCTGTCGAATCCTGTATCGCTAGAGAAATTGAACAAAAGCTCTCGTCAACAGCTCAAACTTCCTCTGTTGCGACACTTCTATAAACCATCCCTGACCCCCCTGTCCGCAACCTCAACGGGACCTCATACATGTCGTTATAGTTTACCACCTCCCCACCTAGCATCGCCGAGCCGGGTTCTCTCCTGCCAAAATATGGAGCAGGGTCGCACCAAAAGTCCCGACAGTTCGTGACGATTCCGCGAGAGAAAGGGTTCCGAGTACGAGCTGCTCGGCGATCTCCAAGGCCTTCTTGTGCTGTGGCCATGAAAGTATCTAGCCCTAGCAGCTTCTTCCACTGTGAAAGGCATCCTCCATGGGCATGACGATGCCGTCTTTGGCTTGATAGAGGGAAAGTTGGATTTGGACCTTGCCCTGACGAGTTTAGGCCGCCCAACTCCGCAGACGTGGTCCCGGTAGTAAGAGCAGCGGTGATAGCTCGCGCGGTAGGGTCGGCATAATCAAATGCATGTCCTTTCATGTTCTCGTACGTCGTCTGGTTTCGCGCTATCTGCACAAGCTGAACAACACATAGCATGCTAACCCAGACCAGCTGGAGTGTTATCCAGAATGTTAGGATGATCGTAAATGTGTCCCGTTTTACCATACTGCATATCGACGAGGATAGAATGTTACATTCGGTGTTAGAAGGCGGAGGCAGGGCTTTTAGATCTGCAGGTTGCGTTAGCTCAGACATCACGTAGGTAGGATCATAAGTAGTAGTAAAACTTACAATTGTGCACTAGCTGTATGAATAGAATGATGCCGACTTCCATGCTAAAAATATACAAAACAAAATGCCGGAGATTATTTGCTCCAACGCAATTATCAATCCACGGACAATGGCTATAGCGTGTAAGCAGGAGCCATAGGAATGGGTTGCCATAAGAAACTCACTGATCATGTTTTGACACGCAACGCTTGCAACGCCGACAATGCTTGCTCCTCAGAGGTTTCCTGATCATGCAGAAAACACAAAAATTATCTTCGTCAAATTGCCATGATTTGAAAAGCTCCATGATAACGGTTCGTTGCTGATTCCTGCTTGAGGATTTGGGTACGTAACCTGGGTCTTCGATCATGGCGATGGAATAGAAGTACGTGGTAAGGGAAAAGAACACGAAAAAAAAGAAGTTGAGAAAGAGCTGAGTGGAGTATGTACCTATGTCCAATTAGCCAGAGTCAAAAGTATTCCCGGGTTGCGGCACATACTGGGTAGCACTTTCGTCATCCATCGAAAAAAGACCCAGAAGAGCGAAGCTGCAAATACGCCTGCCAGGAAAGGCTACGGATACTGTTAGATCTCCAAATCACGGCGTACCGAATATCGAAAGTCATAGACAATGCACCCACCGTCCTCTGAAGTACGCGGAATTCTGCCTGGCACCGGTTCGCAACCCATTGCGCCACCCATTGCATGCCAAAAATAAACGCGAGCGTCAATGGTACAGAAATATAAATGGAGAACTCGCTAAGTACCCATACGGCGCCAAAAATCATAGCAAAAGGCCAAAGGAAGAAAAATTTGGAAACGTATCGTTTTGTTCGTAAGATCGTAGCCAGGCCCAGCGGCATCTGTGTCACCTCTCCATTCGGACCATATCCAGACTCACTCAGCGCGCGACGCCAGAAATGTGTTGTGTTCATCTCTTCGGCTACCGTTGCAGGCGTCTTGCCATCCCTCGTCTTCGCAAAACGATCGGCACCGTACTCGAGGATTTTCTGAATGCAAGGAGTTGAACCCTTAACCAAAGCCCAATGGAGCGGTGTGAGCCCACCTTCGTCGGCGGCATTCACATTAGCGCCCCATCTTAGGAAGAGATCAACGCATGCTGGAAACCCTTTGTATGCAGCCCACATCAAGCCGGTATGTCCTTGGGGGTCCGTCACATCAACGGGGATCTCCTGGTGCAGAAGGAGCACGAGAAGGAATGCATTTCCGTCAATTGTTGCCAAATGAAGTATATTGTAGCCTTGAACGTCTGTTAAGAGGGGGTCTGCTCCGTACTGAAGGAGAAGTTCGACGATATAGTAGTGACATCGTTGAGCCGCCCACATAGCCGGGGTAGCGACGGACTCTCCACCCTTTGCGTTAACGTCTGCGCCGGAGTCAAGTAGAAATTTGCAAAGCTCATAGCGGTTATTTATTGCAGCCCACTATGTAAAACGCACTATCAGTCCTCAAAATCTGTTGCACAACGGGCTCTTTTTCACAAACATGTAAAGGGGTGATGTCTTCCTCGTCCCGATACTTGACATCGTATTTTCCACTTTCAAAAAGCTTTTGTATAGCGCCGATCTCCCCTAGACGCGCAAGTTGCATTATATCCTCCTCGAGCGGCAGGGCCCTCTCGCCTCCATGGCTAGAATTGATGTGTTTCAACTCGACTTCGCCATTTTGCGCTTGTTGTTCATGAGAAGCGTCGGATCCCTTAGAAGAGGAAGCCGGACTTTGCTCTGTTGTGTTCTGCAGCTCTCGGATCGAAGGTGATTCGGACATCACTAAGGGGCCCAACCAAGGGGCAGCAGAAGCTTTAACTGCTGTATTGAGCACAAAGGGTGGAAGTTGCGTGTTGTGTCAAGGATGAAACAGACTCATATCGCCGCGCCGGGAACTATCGCACAGCAACGGCCAGAATGTGTAGCAATGCGAAAGTCAGTATTTGACAAGAAATAATTTGGAGGAAATTGGTGTCGGTTGAGTAGAAAGTCGATTCAGCCGCGAAGTTTGTAAGATGTTGCAAGTGGAGTTATAGTTCTTAGTAAAAAGTTTGAAGACTCACCCACTTTTACACCCAAACTGACACATTTCAAGGCTCAACAACTCCTCAAAATTGTATACAAGATTGTATAATAAACTGAATGTTCACTTGTACATTTGAAAGCTCTGCATTTTTTACAATTACTATATAATACTCATTTTAATATTCATTGAGTAATCTCATTTTCAATTCAGCCCACTTTTCATGATTTCTGATCTATCATTGAGCAATGATTTACAATTTCAATGATATAGAATATGAAATTAATTTATTATATTAAGAATCTGTGATCAATTCTGCAGTAATTAATATATTCATATAACTTCTGCCATGTATTGTTGTTGAATTATTGAGCTCTGAAAAGTGTCAGTTTATATTTTTGTCAAAAAATTGTCTTCAAACTTTTTACAAGGGACTGTAATTGGTTGAGACGCACAATTTGGTGCTTTGGAACTAAAACTCCGCGACTTGGATAAGCCTGGGTACTGGACTCCGTACTGTAGCACCAAATTCAGCTTGCGGGACGAAATGATAAATACAATGTTTATTGGATACAATTGTGGCATGTGGTCTGATGCTATCTAGTTTGCGTGCCATTGCTGTACACCTAATGGGAAACAGATGCGCTTCATCTACGGAGTAAGGCTGCAACTAAAACGGTAGGTAATTCCGAATGCCCGTTAGTTAACGGGAAAGTCCACATTACGGTTGAGGATGGGACCCAGAAGCCCAATATTCAAATACTTCTCCGCATTGGAAGTAGAAACACAGTCAGACTACCGAAACCATCAGCTATCGATACTTTGAAGTCGTGATTCGGTTCTTTTGGAACACCATCTGGTCCTTTGGCCAGACGTTTAAGTGTTCGAAGCGATCGCTAAGCGATAGGACTGAGAGTGGCGTGTTCCGTCAGTGTCCGACTCCTCTCACTGAGCCGCTAGAGTCATTCTAGGGCTAATGTATGACAGCGATCTGAGAAGCAGTATCAAGGCGTTTTTGAAACATTGTGACTTCCTGGGAAAGAATATGGCCGTCAATCTTGAGATCGAAGTCCATCAGATAGCAAAAGCCGATCTCAAGTCGTGTTAGCTCCCTTTCAGTGACGCCTCCAACACGGGAGAACCGTTTCTGGGAGTGATGTAGGTCCTCAAGCACCTTCGTGGCCACGCGTAGACCACCGAGCACAAGTCGATGCACATTATGTGCAGTCACTGTAATTATCTTCTCAATTAGGGCCATTCGAGTAATGTACCAGCTCGTAGCGAGATATACGGCTGCGGACATAGGACAGTACTGATGTATTCTGAGAAGGTAATCCTTGAGGGAGACCTCTGGAACCTGTTTTGAGAAAAATTTCCTGGCTAGTGCCTCGTCACGCACGACTCCAGATTTTTCCATGGCTATAGTCTCGTCTGGCAATTGCTGTGGTAGGAGAGCAGAGGCATCTCGACTGATGCCAACCATTGAATTGAGGTGCAAACAGAGAATGGTTAACGCCTCAATGGGCGTGAAGGCTGAAAATTCACCACCGGCAGCAGTTGAGGTGTCGGTTTCGTCGGTTGGAATACTGGCTTCTTCTGTCATGACCGAATTCGAGAGGTAGCTAGGTTGGGCAAATGTAAATAGCCTCGAGGTAACATGGCACGAAAGTGTGACGAAAAAGTATGTCAAACTCGCGTGCAAGCTCGGATTTAAATCAGCCTGCGCCACACAAGGTTCCTGAAAACTGGATAGTATCTCAACGATGGAAGCGCAATCGTCCCCTTGCGACTGTATGGGGAGAGAGGAGAGCTATTTGTAATATTAGGATTCTTTAGTTCAGTCACAAGGCCGCGATGAAATCGACCCCAGCCACACCTACCGAGTTTATAACTTAGGACGTACAGACCAAAAGTAGGTGAGATATCATGAGTGATGTTTGAGTCGAGTTGGATGAGAAAATAGCACCAGTCTTGACTCCCAGGTGACTAAGCCCTATAACTAACTGTTAACCGCGAGTTAAGTCAATTAGCACTCTTTCGCTTCCGCAATGACCATCCGCGAGACAGCAATGTGTTGCAACAGGTGGCTCCCGTGATGGTAGTTATGGCTCCTTCCCATGGCCTCTAAGGACGTCTCTGTTCTCGGAGCAAGAGCACCTGGAACAGTCGGGCGTGCTGCCTGGATTCGAATCGTTTGATTGACAAGAATGGCTGTTGAATTTGCTGCTGCAGTGGCCAGCACACAAAGGTTCCTTCCTGGTATCAGCTTGCACACCTCAGTCCCTTCTGGGGCTGCTACTCCAGCGTGTTCGCATGAGATGTTGTCTTCTTCTGGATTGTTCCAACAGACTTGAAAGCTGACCCGTTGTTCTCTCAATTGATTTATCTCCGAGGCTGCTGCAATGATACCTGGGAATATGGGAAGATGGTTGTGGACTTCAACATGTCTCTTCACACTCTTCTTGCTCTGTTCAAAAACTCTCTCCGAAAAAACTTCAATTGAAGAGCCACTTACTGCCGAAGGATTGGCTACTTCGGCTTTTGACTTAGGCCAGACACGGGAAGATGTTTCTCTGTCTGAATATGAATGGAAACGTGCACTCCGACAACTTGATGATTACCTCGAGTCGATGACAGAGGACATGGAATTGGACGAGGGGTTATATCTTCCATACGGGCGGCCGAACTTGTTCTCCATACTTCCCACCCAGGAGGAGATCCTAGAGGCAACTGAAGATTCAGAGGTTGATATCACTGGGGCATCACTGCAAGCACTAAACATCCCGTAAGTGGGCAGCCCAGCATGTTGTGCTATTAGTTGTATCCTAATTCTTTTATAAAGCCAGTACGGCAATTGGACAAGTCAATCATGGTCCCTGAGATTCCGTGGTTACATTTTCACTCAACCTCTTATCTCCAACAAGACCATCGAAAGATACTTAAGCAGAGTTTTAGGCTTTCCCGTGTGGACCTTGAAAGAGGATCAATACTTGCATACAATGCAAATGGCCCGCGGGCTGTTCGTTCTATTAAAGCCCAACATACAATTATCGTGGCGTCTCATCCCGGAAAATGGCATACTGCCCATCGACGGAGACAAAAAAGACCAAATATGGCCCCCAGTCGATAATGAAATTGTCGCTCCAAATCTTACGGACTTCGTGGGCGATTACGATTTCTTCTCCAATATAAGAGGATTGAGCGAATATGTCCTACCTGGGGAATCATTAGATGAGCTTCAATCCATCCACCTTTATAGCAACGCAACGTCGAACACGGGAGTTCCTATCTCGTATCTAGTTCCTCCCACTGGTATTAGCATTGTCAGCGACATTGACGACGTCCTCCGTGTATCGACAATCTACCACCCAACTGAAGGATTTAGAAATTTGCTAACGCGACCATTTTACCCCTGGATGAACATGCACGAAATATTCGCCAACTGGTCGCACTCTATAACTGGGGCGCATTTTCATTACCTGACGACTGCGCCGGATCAAATAGCTCAAAGCTACATGGACTTTATTTACAGCACATATCCGCATGGAAGCTTCGATATGCGGGCAGTGAATTTCAAACGTTTTCGCTCGAGTTGGTCAGTCCGAAGTGGTTTGCTCGAGAGAGTCCTACAGACGTATCCGAATCGCAAATTTATTCTCATCGGAGATAACAGCAACCATGATATAATGAAGAACTATCCCCTTTTGGCACTCAAATATTCGGACCAGATCCAATGCATTTTTGTGCGGAATGTGTCAGCCACCGATCGCACCTTCAGATGGCCGTATACGACGAAATACTTCAAGCCATTGAAGCGGGACAGTTTTATGATATTTCGATACCCTGTAAGTTTGAAGTTCTATTTCCTCTATGGCTTAACAATTCCGTAGACTTGTTCATTCCTTTCTTGACACTGACTGTGACTTAGGATGATTTGGCCAATTTGGATATCGAGAACGGGCAATGTAACAACAAGTCCGTTCCGCAGCATCTCGCTTTCCGGTGGCAGGGACTTCCATGGCGGCCTTAACCAGCAAGGGCTAATCATGAAATTGAAAGAGCCTCGCGGTCTTCCCTGGGGCATGCTGCGCAAATACATAGTAGTGTTCAATAAATTACATAGTAGACAGGGAAATGACACCTTGCCTGATCAGGAATTCAGTAGCATCGATAGATAGTGGGCTTGGCAATCCAGTTTCACGGTACACAAAAAGTTGTTGTAACTTGAAGGTAAATCCGCTCTTTGATCGATGATTTCGATCTGATTTCGTCTTGAGCCTGAGTGCCTGCTCCAGACTTGGCATCTGGCCCTACAGCTTAGTGCCAAGTTCTATGACAACCAAATGTTTTGGTTGACTGAAGCGAAGCTAAACTCTTTGTGGCTGAACAACAACAAACTCCTGATTCTCAATTACTATCACCCTGTTTCTACAAATGAATTGAATTGTTCCATTTGAGGACTGACTCTGCTTTGTAATGCAGATTTCTCTTGTCTGATAAACAATACAACTACTTGTTCTTAAAGGTTTGAAGTGAAGTAATGCCTCGACCACCCGCCAAAAAGCGTCGCGCCCCGCGTCAAAACGCGTCCTCCACAGCGCAACCATCGGCAGCGAGGAATAACAATGAGCGTCCTGTTGATGTGCCAAAGGGGTGCAAACGGCAAGGAAAAGAAAGAGCGACGACCAGATCGAATAATGTTACACACACAACGCCCGCCCGCGCCGCCCAACCCATCTCAGCCAGACCAAGTTCGGCGAGAAGGAGCGTGAGGGACCAGACGCCAGTTTCAAAGCAGGGACCAGCTAATAATCCTGGATCAGCTACGTCTATTATAGGAGGTGGCCATGCTGGGCGAGGGCGCTTTTCGGTTGGCCCGAAGCGGGGAGATACGAGTGCCTTGATGCAGAAGATGGGGATTGGCACGCCTGCGTTTGAGAGTTCGATGTTGAGTGCGTTCAGGCCACGGCCAAGACAGAATAGTATCCTGCAATTGATGGCAGATGATGAGTCGTCGGAACTGGGTGATGATGAGGATTTCTTGGGAAGCTTCGATCCCGAGGATGAATCTACACCGTTGAATCTGGGAAAAAGGAAGACATTGACAGGGCAAGAGTCGATTGTTGGTGGCGTGAACTCGGGGACCGAAGATGATCGCGATTTTGAGGATCGTATTCCCGAATCTCCTATGATGAGGTATTCCAGTTTTAAGACTGTGACGGGGTCACCTGTGAATCCGAAGAAGAGGAAGATCATGGTTCTGATACCGCCGCTTGTCCAAACACACCTTAGCCCACACAAGTCACCTGTGCTAGAAAGTGAACCTGTTCCTGGTGATGATGGTAT
The DNA here is from genome assembly GCA_001430955.1 of Chrysosporium queenslandicum. NCBI lineage: Eukaryota > Fungi > Ascomycota > Eurotiomycetes > Onygenales > Onygenaceae > Chrysosporium > Chrysosporium queenslandicum. The sequence continues at coordinate 561,149 of LJPI01000556.1, read as the reverse complement.
TGATGAGATCGAAGTTGTTGCAGAAACTGAGCACAGTGCATCAGAGGATGATGACGACCTTCTTCCTCCAATGCCACGGGTTCCGTCTGAGCGGTCCCCAGAAGCCTGGAGTCAAACCCTAGCGCCCCCGATAAGCAGCAGCCCCATCTCAAGTCCCAGGGAATCGCCCAGCCGAAGAAAATCGACCGTGAAAGCCCCAAAGAAGAAGGGTAGGACGAATCCTGAAGGGCAAATCCTTGTTTCTACGGCTGCATTACAAGCAAACCTCATGCCGCAAACCCGTCGGCGAAGACGGCGGCTACATGGCAACGGTCAATTTGATGTGTTTGACGACAACAGCGATACTTCCGAGCGGAGCCCGTCACCCGAATTACGACCTGATGAAGATGAATTGAGCTACTTACCAGCCCGACCAAGACAAAAGGGCGGAAACACAAAACTGAAAGAGAACAAAGGCGCATTGAACAGATTATCTACTCGTGAACAGCCTTTTGGCGGAAAGGAGAAACCTAATGGCTCCAGTGAGACACGGCTTTCGAGGCCGTCCAAAGGCAAGAAGCGAGCCACGTATTCTCGTCGGCGAGCGGCTGGTCAGGAGAATGATGCAATCGCTACGTCGTCGGCGAGCATCAATGATGTAGGTAAAATGAGTAAAGGAGGAGGTCCTGTTGTCAGCGAAGAACTACAGCAGCAGGCTCAGAAATTTGCTGTGGTAGACGAGTGGTCTATCGATTTCGAAGACGTTATAGTCGAGCAAGGCAGCTCATACAGATGAGCCTGCATCATAGCTGAAGTTCTTCCATGAGCGTGAGAGTGGGAAGTATGTATTATGTACATATCTTGCAGAGCCGTTCGGCTCACTAGTCTGTAAAGAACCGAGCCCTTGCATATCGGGTCAAACCTGGTTAATACGATAAACTAGATAATTATCCGCTGTTGCATTTGTTGGTAGCTTGCTGGCCGAGTTCAAGATCATCCTCGTGTATGAAGTGGAGTGCTCCGCGCCCCGGCTTTAACCACCGTTAACCAGAGCCCACCATTTCCCAAAGTGAGGGGCATACAAATAGAAATTGTCCTCCCCGGCATCAGCCTGAACCACAAGGCAACAACAACAACTGCACTATCGCGCTACGCATCCTTCGAGCACAAAGCAACCCGAAGCCTGACTCAATTTGCCAGAATGGATCCAGCTGTCGACAAGGTACTTGCTGGCAAGTACCCCGCCAAGCAGCATGCAAGACGGGTAGCGGCAGCTCTCAAGGCTTCCGGACACGATGGATCAGGAGTTATCTATCTAGAAGGCACAAAGACTCGCATGGCGGAGGATAGCGATGAGACCGTGCCGTTCCGGTGAGCACCTTTCACGAGAATCTCCCACTTCCGGCTACCCCGCACCGCGTTTCGACAGCCAGATCACGAAGCAGCTGATTAAAACAATTTAGCCAGCGCCGTAACTTTTTCTACCTGTCCGGCTGTGAGCTGCCGGACTCGTACGTAACCTACAATATTGACAAAGATGAGCTTGTTCTCTACATCCCTCCAGCGGACCCTGAATCGGTGATGTGGACGGGGATGCCTATTAGCCCTGAGGAGGCTCTCGAAGTGTACGATGCCGACAAGGTCCTTCCCACGACCGAAATCAACGCCCACTTAGCCCATTACTGTGCCAACAACGAAACCGCATCGAAGCGTGTATACGCCATCCCCGACCGAGTCTGCGCGGAGACCACATTCCTGCCTTTCGACGATACCAATTGGGATGCCCTGGAGAAGGCCCTCGAGCAATGCAGAAAGGTAAAAGATGAATATGAGCTCGCGCTCCTCAAGAGGGCGAATGAAATCTCGGCCAAGGCCCATCTTGCAGTGATGAAGGCGGCCAAGTCGGTCAAGAATGAACGGGAACTCGAGGCCATTTTCCGCAGCACATGTTTGTCCCACGACAGCCGAGAGCAGTCGTATGGCCCCATCCTTGCTAGCGGTGTCAATGGCGCAACGTTGCACTATCAGAAGAATAACATGGACTTGGACGATCCCACGACTGGAGAGAGGCCCAGCCTGCTCATCGATGCGGGTGGAGAATATCGAATTTACTGCTCTGATATCACTCGCGTGTTCCCGCTCTCCGGTAAATTCTCCGCTGAAGCACGCCAGATCTACGACATTGTCCTCGATATGCAAATGCAGTGCCTGGACATGATAAAAGCCGGCGTTGCATGGGACGATATCCATTCTCGTGCCCACAAAGTCGCAATTAGTGGCCTGTTGCGTTTGGGCGTCTTGCGAGGCTCCGAAGAAGAGCTTTTTGAGAAAGGTATTAGCGTCGCATTCTTCCCACACGGCTTAGGCCACTACCTCGGAATGGATACTCACGATGTTGGCGGTAATCCAAACTTCGACGACCCCAACCCCATGTTTAGATATTTGCGCCTGAGGGGAACGTTGTCCCCAGGGGAGGTTGTGACTGTCGAACCTGGCGTATGTGATCAAACAACACCATTTCCAATTTCCCTTTGTCATATTTCTATCCGATACTAATACTCTGCGCAGGTTTATTTCTGCCGGTTCATCATCCAACCATACCTATCTTCACCCGAACTAAGCAAATACATCGACTCCGCTGTTCTTGATAAGTACTGGAAGGTTGGTGGTGTCCGCATTGAAGACAACGTTGTTGTCACCCAAGATGGGTATACGAATCTTACTACCGTGCCAAAAGACCCAGAAGAGGTCGAGAGAATTGTGCAGCAAGGGTAAACCGCTGCTCCGAATAGGCGGTATACCACACCCTACATTGGGTTGCGGCCGTCTTTCTTTCGTATATACTCCGCACGTGTGTAAACCTGTACATAGATAATGATATGTAAATGTGATGCACCTGTACGTATGAGGATATCATTGTTTGGTTTATCATTGGCACTAGAAAAACAGAATTATTTTTGAGAATGATAATACAAGCAAGAAGGTGAACAAGGGTGGATATTGGCAGATAGTATCCCAGAAGACGACGCTTTAACGGAGCTTTTCGCAATTCAAAAGAGAAAATTGCATGCGAAACTTCGAGTAGGGTATCTCGAGTATCAACGTTGAATCGGCGGATGATTAAGGCAATAAATAACAACACAGGCGAGTTGCAGAGGGCAACCCCAATACACGACCCACTCTCCAGTGCGTGTCATGCTTCAGCTCAGACCATCCTAGCTCTCTTCCTGGCACTTCCCTTGCCTGCAGGGCTGTCTGTTTCGCGGTCATGGGAACGCTTTTCTTTTTGGTCTAATACGAGATTCAGAACATCGAAGCCGAATTGTGGATATTGCAAACACAAAGCTCTGAAATCTTCCTCTGCTTCGTGACGCAGCACGTGGCTTCTCGTCGCCCAGAACACGGCAACTGGCTTTCGGATCGCGTCTTCGGACTTTGTATGCGTGTAAACATACTTGGCATATTCGATTTCGCCCTTTGCAGTGCTATTGATCCGATGAATCTTCCCGTGGGCAAGATTTTTAAGAGTGTTGATGCCGAGTTTCTCGGCCAACGTGTACACGCGCGCGTGTTTAAGGAGTTGAGTGCCAGTCTCGTCGACCTCTGGAATCGATGGGTCTGACTCAAGACCATCGGCGGGAGCAGCAAGGCGCCTGGGAAAGTACTCGCCCGTGTATTGAAACTGGAGAAAGCATGCCACTGCATCTATAGACTCGTCTTCAAGGACAATACGGCGCTATAGATGAAAGTCACAAGTCAGAAACGGACCAAGGAAGCGCGCGATAGAACCAGGAATAGTCCAGCAAAAAGAATACTGCAGAAAAAATGCGACATGAAGAGTTGACCTGGCTTACCGGGCCATTTTCTGGGAACTGTGAAACAAGGTCGGCAAAATACGGGCTGGAGGTTAAAATCGCTTGGTGCGCCGTCAAGGTCGTTTGCTCGTCGCCTTTACCTATAGCCAATTCCACAATCGGTGACTTTAGATAGCTGATTATGAGTTAGAAGCTGTTCGTCAAACTTCGATCTCCTTACAATCAACAACCCCCCGGGGCCCCAACCGAATCGACTCAGAGAGGGCAAGATGAGCCAATGCCACATCCTGCAAGGTACTTTTCTTTTTAAAGCAAAATAACCTTACTCTAGGAATTTGTTGTCTTGACTGGGCTCTGCTGGTGTTTTGGCTGTTGGACCATTCTCAGCAGGAGCAGAATCAGGTGCAGACTGCGTGCCCTCGACAGTCTCGGGTTCCGGCGCTGGAGTACCGCTTGCACCACTCATTTCCACATCTTTGGGCTCTCCGATCCCAATTTCAATCCGGGGTTCAGCCATGGCGTATGCTGAGGTGAATTGGCAGGCAGTCGAGGGCGAGCTGAGAGCTCCTAGGTGCGACGGGCAAAACGCGCAGGTGCCTACTTTAAAGGTCTACGCAAGGCGAAGACTTCAATTGGCTGAAAACCGATCCTAAAGGGTTGGAGGGATGTTCCTGATGCATAAGAATAATATCGTTGAAAGAGCAGAGCTGACGAGTTCCAATCGCTTCAATGCTTTGTCTTACTGTTGCAGCTTGAAGGAACGGGTAAAATGCCGCTGCCCACCGCCTGCCTAATTCCGATGCGCACGACGAGCCCCTGACCCAGCCACCGCATGCCCAGCCACACTACTTCAAGGCGCATTTTGACTGAAAAACAGGCGGTTTGGGGCTTGACTGCACCAGAGAGTTACAGACAATCAAACTAGTTAAGCATTTTCAAAGGGTTTCTTTTAATGACCCTCTTTCAACATTGTTGGTGTCAGCTATGTTTGCTTCGGAGTAGTTGAATAGTTTATAATAATGATATAGCGGCTATCTTGACGGGCGTAGCTTTATTTTGATATAGTACACATCTACTCCGTACTCCGTGGATGATCCACCATGCTTTCACTGGTGAAGCGGCAGGCTTAATTCAGCATTCAATCTTTCTTCGTAGCGTCTGCCTCGACGGCTTCTTTCACGAAGGGCTCCTCAATTCCTCGGCTCTCAAGTTCAATCAGTGTTTCTTCCTTTTGGTTCACCTTGAAGATGCCTTTCTCCCCTCCCACAGTATGTGCCATAGCAACCTCCTCCAAGGGGGCCAGTTGGCCAAGCACCTTTCGCATGTACAGCACAACCTGGGCAATCTTCTTCCAATCTACATCCTCCCCCCGGCCTTGCGCATCCGTGTAAGATCCTTTATACAAGTTCCGCCACACGGCAGCTGCGAGCACAGCATCGCCCTTGATCAACCCCTCGTCGTACGCGGCGATAACACCACGCCATTGCAGAAATAAGTCTTTGAGGTACTTCACGCGGATTGGGCGTGACGTGATACCGTGCATGACATCCATGCGGTCTTCGGCGTTGTTTGAGAAGTGATCGAACAAGTGTCGCGAGAAGGTCTGGAATGACTCGGGAGACGGAAGGGCGCGGAGGCGGACAGTTACTAAGTACATGTGCAGAAATGTAACTTGGGACCATGACGAGAAAGTCGGGAGAAGGCCGAGGTCTAGCTCAATTCATCTCATCAGCGGAAAAGCCATGAATCGCGCCAAACTCCCAAGAACGGAGGTACAAGTCTGTAATTGTAAGCTTCCAAAGTACGAACCCTCATACCACCAGCCTTCCCCTACTCCCATATCCTCCCCTGCTGCGGTTTTGGGGATTTCGACACCCTTCTGAGACACTTGCGGAATCTTGTAATCCGCCTGCGCAGAACAGGCTTCAAAGAGCTTCTTTGTAATACCATAGGCGACATATGTTTCAGTCGATCGTGAGCTTGCAATCCTGTGATGAGTAGCTAAAGGCGATTTAGGTAAAGGTATTGGATCTTGCAGAGGCGATGGCTTGGGATTGCCGGAGGAGGTGGATGCATAACGGCGGGCTCTCGTTACTCGACTGGCGAACCAGGGACGCTGTACAATCGGCTTGCGGAGTGTCTCTAGTTGCGATTCAAATGGAACAAATTTGGCATCCTTTAATGCAAAATCAATCAGAATTGCTTGAGCTCCCTTGGCAGTGGAAAAGGCATTCGAGTAAATACTACCTGAAAGACCCGTGATAGTTGGGCAAGTTGCCTAGCGCATTGAGCAAGTGATCTCGACGCCATGGAGGTGAAATGAAGATGAACTTGCAAGAGTCAATCGATCATAATATCACAATTTTTGATTATTCTCAACGTTGCACGCAGATGAGAGTATGCAAAATAATTTGAAGAGTCAAGGATTAATGTTTGCATTGTTTGACAAATCCGTCAAGGTTTCTTGCCCACTGGACTGGGATTTGGGAGCATCGTTTCTTCCCGTTGCTAGGTCGCCTCAGTGACATTACGAAGAGACCCCGTAGTCATTGGTTTTTGGTCGACTTGTAGACGTACGTCAGTGTGATATCATACAAGTGAGGTGCGCTCAAGACACCCTTTCTCTGGTGAGAGATACATGATTAGTAGAGCTGAAGAATTCGTAAAGCGAGCCATTCTACTCGCAAATCATCTAATCTCAATCGCCTTTCTCACCCGGGAAGCACGACTCTTTCGAGGCTACTGTCTACCAGGGGTAGGATATCCGTCAACTTGTTAGGGTCTCTCATAATTGCTGGGATATCCTCACGGGTCGCCGCGAGAGTCTACAAATTAGGTCAGCCTTGCAATGCTCGTACGAGGGATTGGTGGGTTAGCTATACCTGCCGAACTGTGTCATACTTTTCTTCCTTCGCGAGATATTCTCTGATTACCTCCCGGGTATCCAGATCTATGAAAATCCTTGTATCTCGAAGCCGAAACAGGACATTGTCTAACCGCATAAAGAACCTGCAGAGTAGCAAAAGACAGGACGGCATTACGCGAATTTTGCAGGATAGCATCGATATCCCATTATCAGCCAGCTCGTCTTCATACAGCATGACATCATCAAAGAAGAGGATGGGATCTGGTCGTTTCAAGCGATCAATTGGTAGCGGCGTCGTCGTGGATTCGAATTCATGGCCATTTGAAATTATAGAGCCCTTATAGTCTGTAGAGTAGGACCAGTCGAAGGGCTTCACAACCTCTTTTATCCCTTCATGTGTTTTCTCCCTACGCTTGGAGGTCAGTATAACAACAGCCACCGGCATGAGACTTTCGATGGAGCACCGCGCACCGGCTTCTCTGCCACTCCCTTGAATAAGCAACTTTGAGCGCAAACTGTCCTGTTTTGTCAACTCGGTCGAGGGCGTCGAAGGAATTGAAGTCGATCTTCCACCCGGACTGAGGATGCTCGATCGAGACCAAGTTATCTCCAAATATCATCTCAGGTGGCGCTATACCTAGCTTGTTTGTCATCTCATCGATAGGCCCAGCTTTAAGTATAGGCATTTTGCGCGTAGATATTCGGAAGCCATTTCTTGTGACTGAATTGAGATTGGGGGGAACTGTGATGTCGGGACTGCGACGCGGCGGCGCCAGTTCCGCCATGGGTTCTCGGTATGATGTTAAGATGCAGGGCCTGATAGAATAGATCAAAAAGCAAATTATGAAATCTAGTGATCTTCGATGCTATAAGACCGTTTACTCATCGAGAGATTGTTTGGTCGTGCAATGCCCCTCGCTGTCCCACGAGTTCACCCCGCTGAATGCCAAGGCCGCTCCCAGTCAAACGATCCGGGAGTGGCTTGTTGCCATGGTGACCACCAACGCAACCAACTCGTAAACATTGAGAGGCCCCAAATCCAAGGAGTCTTTCTTCATCTCTGTTCCATTCTTAGAAGAGTCCTCAACAACCTACCGCAGCATCCTTTTCGTCCTTTAGCCAACGTTTGTTTTTCGGTTCTATCGTTCCCAACACCTAAACTGTCGCACTGTGCCTTTGGTTAGCCATGGCGACGAAAACACTTGAAGCCCGATTTGAACAATTAACGGTTACTGACGAGAATATTCCTCCAAGCAACCATGCCAGCTCCGAAAAACCCAAGGTACCTTGAGCTCGGTTGCGCATTGCCACACGAAGTCGAGTGAATAATGGAACTAATTAGCTACAGATTGTTTTGCAAAAAACCGTCCCTATATCAGGACTGTCAACAGCTAGCCAAGCTTCGCTCAATGCTGGCCGCGCCAACCTCTTAAAATTCGCCCTGCAGAACAATGAAGGACGGCTACATATGAATAATGCTCCTCCTTGCAAGAAAGATACCGGACCTTCCCGCTCCTCCGAGGAAAACAGTGGCTCCATCACTCTCTGCAGTCAGCCAACCCCAAAGAATTGGCATCTTGGAATGTTTGAGATTGGCAAGCCCCTTGGCAAAGGCAGGTTTGGGAGAGTGTATCTTGCACGTGAGCGGAGTACCGGGTTTGTTTGCGCTTTGAAAGTGCTTCACAAACATGAACTAGTCAAAGAAGGGGTTGAAAAGCAGTTGCGCCGTGAGATTGAGATTCAGAGTAACCTCAGACACCCCAACATTTTACGCCTATTTGGCCACTTCCACGATTCCAAACGAGTATTCCTGATTCTCGAGTTTGCCGGAAACGGCGAGCTTTACAAGCATCTCCGGAGGGAGAATCGATTCCCAGAATGGAAAGCAGCTCAGTATATTGCGCAAATGGCTGCCGCCTTGAAATATCTTCACAAGAAGCATGTTATGCACCGAGACATCAAGCCTGAAAATATCCTTGTGGGAATCCACGGCGAAATCAAAATCAGCGACTTTGGCTGGAGCGTTCATGCGCCCAACAACCGGCGGCAAACAATGTGTGGCACCCTTGACTATCTGCCACCAGAGATGATCAGACGTGGCTCCCAGGGAAGCTACTATGACGAGAAAGTAGATTTATGGAGCTTGGGTGTCCTCACTTACGAATTTCTCGTTGGCGAAGCTCCCTTCGAAGATATCCCAAGCCTGACTCAACAGCGGATTGCGCGAGGCGACATGACGATTCCTTCTTTCGTGAGCTCAGAGGCAAGAGATTTGATCAAAAGAGTGAGTTTCGTTATCCCTGATTTGCTCCTGAATGAAACTAACCCTGGACTAGTTGCTCGTCCTTGACCCTTCCAAGCGAATTCCTCTTGATGAGGTTCAGAAACATCCATGGATCGTTAAGCATTGCATCAAAGGCGAAAGGGCCTATCAGAGAAGCATGAAAAAGGAAGGAAAAACGAGCTCTTGACCCTCTGCCCGGTATCATTTCGGCCTTTTCTTTTTTTCGGAACTATGGGAGTAAGGGGTGTTTACGGTCATTTCAGCGTGACATTAGCGTGCGGAGTTACGAGTTGGCTAGTTCAGGCAACGGAGTAGATATCATCGTTAATCAGGTCATCTAATGTTACAAGGGGTCTCTATTGGCCGTCTATAAACACTTTGGCGAAGAGAAAGAGTACAATATGGCGTGGAGCTTGAGCTTCGTCACCGATAAATCTCGTCGAACGGTCTAGTATCTCGAAAACAACTATCCCAGACCTCATTCACGACCTGAGTTGCATGCGCCTCGTCCTTGCATGCAGGTCTCGCTTGCACGGACAATATGGCCCTTCGTCTTACACACTCTTGATGCTGCTGCGCTAACTTCCATTGTCCCCGTGTGAAGAATTCTCTCAACCATCTGCACTCACCGCTCAAATTGCTTGCTCGAATCTAGTGAACGAGGGTTGCCAGTTAGTTGCGGTCCTCACTGAACGGGCTCAACAAACTACCATCGTTTGGAAGAATTACCTCTGCACACGCATCGTGTCTCAAATTATCGTCCCAATCCACCTTAAATCTCATGTGGTCATATGCATGAATCATTTCATGCGCCAGCGTATCTTCTAGATGCCCTTGGTTTCTCATTTCGTTGGCGCAGATCTGGATTCCATATTCGGGGTCGAAACCGCCGGATTGTCGATTCTTGCAACGCCGACAGAAGATATTGTGGTTGGAAATATTTCCGCCTAGTTGCTGAATATTATCTTGAAGGAATCGAATTAATGGACCTAATAGCAAATAATATAACGGCATTAGCAGTCTCGGACAACCCAAAGAACGGGGAGTTTCCCTGGAACGGACTGTATCGAAGCAGGTAATCTCTTTGATCTTCACAACGTTTACAATCCTCCTTTTCGTTCCGGATATCTCTCGCAATTCGATATTGCTCCATGCCTTCTCGCGTCATTTTTCCCGTAAGGCCTCTCCAGAGGTTGCGACAAATTGTCCAGGCATCGTCGCCGGGGATGTATCCATTATCCTTTGGTGGGTTGGCGGAGCTGGAATTTGAGGACGTGGATTCTGTCATTGTACACCGAGAATAAAGCTAAATACTCAAGGGAAACGGATAAATTAATATCAATATCTCTGGCTGTGAAGGCGCGCATCGTTTTTGTCCAGCAGCTCGGTGAAGCGCAGAAAGAAAGCTTCGAACACGAGGGCGGCGACACGAGGCAGAATAGCCTTGACTAACGAATGCGTCAATCCGGCTGTCAATCCGAAATTTCAAGTGTGTGGGGAACCTGCGGACTCGACCCGTTGATGCCCTATGGTCTCGGAATTGTCATCTAGCGGCATCTCGCTTTTGTACTTCACTTGGATTATTTCTTGGAGGAGGGTTTCGTGAAGTGCCCATGTGTAGTTGGTATGAGAGCCACTGCCGGCAACAAGGTACAAGATGAAGGGTACCGCAAAGCCATTGACCATCGTGATCAAGCTCGGTGAGTGCCACGGAGCTGTGAGATGCCACGACATATCCAGACTAATCGCGTTTTTCAGGGACGAGTTCAATCGTGGATGAGAAGACTCACGAACCCATTCTTTCTATCCTTACCTTGATCGTTGAGACCGCGGCCAAACTGCACAAGAATGGCCACCGAGTCGTCATTGTCTCGTCCGGCGCAGTGGGGGTGGGGCTGCGGAAGATGGACATTGACCACAGACCAAAGCATCTCCCCCGTATTCAGGCATGTTCATGGCGAACTTCTAAGAGGAGCGAACGATGGGGCTGACCTATACTTCTAGGCCCTAGCTGCAGTTGGGCAATGTCAGCTTATGGGTCTGTGGGATAGCTTGTTTGCGCACCTCCGCCAACCCATTGCCCAGATATTGTTGACAAGGAACGATATTGCGGATGTAAGTCCCGAGCATTCGAGTGCAAATTAGTTTCCATGCACTAAATGTTGGATAGAGAACGCAATACGTTAATGCCCAAAATACCTTTGCGGAATTGCTAAGCATGGGAGTGATTCCTATTGTGAACGAGAATGATACTCTCGCTGTTTCAGTACGGCTTGCTTATCATCATGGCAGTGATTGCCCTTGCTTACCATCAAATTACCCTAGGAAATAAAATTTGGCGATAACGATACGCTTTCCGCAATTACGGCTGCTATGGTCCAGGCGGACTATCTGTTCCTCATGACCGATGTCGACGGATTGTATACTTCCAACCCCCGTACGGACCCTAACGCCCAAGTGATCGAGGTGGTGGAAGACATATCGTCTCTTCAAGCAGACGTATCAACAGCCGGATCCGCGCTAGGCACAGGAGGAATGAGCACTAAAATCGTCGCCGCTCGTCTAGCAACAAGTGCTGGCGTCACGACCGTCATTACACGCAGTTCCTGTCCTGGAAACATTTCAAAAATCGTAGATTATCTAGAGGGCTCCAGGCATTCATCGCCGCTTAACGAAGGCGAATTAACGATTCCGACCACATTACCCCTTCCGCCTTTACACACCCGTTTTCTCCCTTCCTTAACGCCAATGAAATCCAGGTCATTCTGGATCCTTCACGGGCTCACACCCCACGGAACATTATACATAGACCACGGCGCCTATTGCGCCATCCTGAATAAAGCAAGCCTTCTCCCCGCCGGTGTCGTGGCAGTTGAAGGACACTTCTCTCAGCAGGAAGCAGTGCGAGTTGTAGTCGTCGAGCGTCGTTCCGCTTCAGCTTTAAACGGAGATTTCCCTAATAACGGCGAGGGACCGAAGGAAGTTGGACGAGCCCTCGTGAACTATGACAGCACGGAGATAGCCAGAATAAAGGGGCTACGGAGCTCTCAAATACAAGCTGTGCTGGGCTATGCCGACAGCGAATATGTCGCATTGCGCGAAAACATTTCGTTTTCCCATATGACAGATCGTCCGAGCCGGCCAAGGACACCAGGCTTGGACGAATTCAAGGCACAGAGCGGCTAAAAGCACACCCTATCGCAAGAAAAAATGCCGGTGTTTTGCTGCACTGAATATGCATTACGAGCAGGAAATCCGCTTGGTTTCAGGTCAAGAGCCTTGTTCGAGCGCAATGCCCATCTAAAGGATTATGGAGATGTAATTAACTGGCAAATCTGCACTTTCCCAAAGGCAACCTCTCACAGCAACATCCATACCTCCACAACAGAACGCCTCTCAATCTCAAAGGGGTGGACAGGCTTTGTCCAGTATTCGATGAAGGCCGAAGCGCAAGGGCGGGGTGCGACCATCGTCCAATTGTTTCGCAGCCTCGTATGCTACTTTTTTGTGCTCTTTGGTAGAAAAGTGCAAGTGTTTGTCATGATCTGTGGTCTTCATGATGTTTATGGCGAGTTTGGCGTACTTCTGGGTATCAGTTGCACCCTTATATTTCCTCGTATGTACGTAGCTCCCGAACATTAGGGAGAGTCATGCACAGCTCAGCCACCTCATTTGGGTACTATTGCATCTTGTAGAAGCCTCCGCACAATGAAAAGCATAGATTCTGCGATTGCTCAGTATGGCAAGTTACTGTGGCTAAAAGTTGTGTACAGAATCTTTCAAAGTTGGTTTCGAGGAGTCAAGTGAATCGCTCCATGCCCTTACCCTGCGCCAGGAACCCAACCCAAGCCAAACTGTCCGGCTGTAATCCTTGGTGTCAATATATCCTACCATAGAACGCCCTGATTGTCGACTTGACCGCCCAATGCATTAACCAGGAACCGCCAAAAGCATAATGAAACAATGTATTGGATGTTAGTCCTTCCATCTTCTCAGAAATCGTTGCATGTCATTATCCTCATGGTCCGCCGCAGCCGCCTAACATGGCGCATTAGTATCGCATCCAAGAAAACTCCTAAACTGGGTTTGCTCCACAAGAGATACTCACAGTATTCTCAATTTGTTTGATTGTCTTAGCTGGTGGGCGCGAGATAGTAGTCATGATTGTTGCTGCGCGCAATTTAGTTGTTGCAATTTTGTACTCACTGGTGGGAAATAACGGCGCCGCAGACTTGAGCGTGATTTTGGTCGGTGGAGGTTTGGGAACAGGCGCATAGCGTGTCGGTCCGGTCTGTTCGTCATATGGTAGGTCTGCTTTGGCGCCAGGCGGAACAGCTGCGACTTGACGTTTGCGCAGGTCGTTGAAGGTGAGTGGGCCTGCGGTCGTCTCGGGCATGGACCGAAGGGCCGCGGCGATATGCGGTGGGAATACGCCAGTCATCCCCGCAAGGGTGAAGCGATCAGAGTAAAAGGCTGTAGTACCATTCGAAGCGTCAACAGAGAGTTGGAGAAAGCTGATATAAGGTCAGCTATGGCCACACCTAAAGCTATGGTGGAAGATGTGCATACTATGCATTTGGATGCTCGTTGCCTAACTTGGGATCAACCACAGTAGTGAAGGAGTTTGTGTCTTGAAGGACGCCCTGCTCAACTAGTGGCATGAGTGCTTCCTGTTGATATGATTGTTTATGTTTTGTTAGCCTGGTTCTAGAGACTGTTCAGAATGATAGATGCGCGTCATGCACAGCGGAAAACATTCCGGAACACTCACAAAAGTGTCGACATCATTGCCGCCAGCACATAGATACAAACTAAACAGTTTAGATTCAAGCTCCAGTTCGGGGCCTTCAGAGAACTTCCATTGTAACTCTATCGCGTTCCCTCCCTTCAACACCACCCCAGCAGTAGGCTGAACAAACTGGATTGGGGATGAGACAACATCCAAGGGAAGGAGTGCCAGAAACAAGAGATGCCCAGGGAGCTTGTTTGGTTTCATGCTGCGAGTGCTTCAAGAGAGATAACAAGCATGAAGACACCCGAGTTGAATCTGTTGGCAGCTCGTTGTGAGAGTGTTGGAGAGTTTGGGTGTCAGTGGTGACGAAAAGCATACTATATCACCATGTCTGGATGAACTACGTAATCCTTGCACTCCTCACCCACACTCATCTGCCTCAAAATTCTCTTCGAGAATGCAGATTTCTTCTTGGTACATACATACTTCTGTCTCTCAGAGCTGAACACAAGTGAGCTGCAGCCGCTTCATTTCTCTCCCGCTGGCACAGGAGGCTGTTTCACTAGCTTCGCTTCTCGGAACTTTGCAAATGTTAATGGCCTCATAGTTCGCACTACAAAGCTTCCGGATATTTTCCCGTCCATAAAAAGGCCGAGTACCTGTCCCAACAGCCAACCTTTTCAGGCCACTTCACTTTCAAGGCCGCTCACGATAATCCATCGCAATGGAATGGGACACCGTCCGTGCCATCCTGACGTTTCTTCTCTCCGGAAATGGCCTGGCCATCCTGGTGACTTGCCTTGTGGCCTTTTCACTCCCCGTCTTGATCCACCTGGTGCTCTACCGCTCGGCTTCTGCGGAGGGCCACCATGACTTCTTACTTCTTGGGCCGACCGGCTCGGGCAAGACAGCTTTTTGCACGCTCGTGAGAACCAACCGTTGTGGATGAGTACGGATCCGAGATGCTAACTGTCCTTTTTACTTCTTGCCAGCTTGCGCGTAAATCCGGTCGGGCTCCAAAATCGAATCCTCAAACACATACTTCTCAGACCTCATCCTTTGTGAGCGCAATACTTCCTCCGACAGTCTCGATTGGCTCAAATGCCTACAGATCAGTAAATGATCCAACCTTGTCCGACCGCAAAAAAACCCAAGTCAAGTACCGGGTCAGCGACACCCCGGGACACGGAAAATTACGGGACTCGCAAGGAATGCTGCAGCTGAACTCCATGGCCGATCCCAAGTCGAAGAAGGGGACCGCTCGAGGTGTCATTTATATGGTGGATGCCGGCACAATTTTGGATGAGTCCGAACTGAGGGATGCAGCCGGGTATCTCCACGATGTGCTTTTGGTCCTGCAAAGGAGACTCGCAAAGAGCCGGAATAGCGTTTTCAGGAAAGTCCCAGATATCCCCGTCCTCGTTGCCGCAAACAAGCAGGATCTGTTTACTGCGCTACCCGCCAACTCCGTCAAGGAAAAGCTCGAGGCGGAGATTGAGAGAATTCGCCAGTCAAAGCGAAAGGGAGTACTCGATGCCGATGCGAATGCAGGGGACGATGAACAAGATGTCCTGGGAGGCGATGCCGGTCAGGAAAAGTTTACTTTCAAGCTGCTACAAGAAGAGACGGGCGTAAGTGTTACGGTCCTCGGAGGTGCTGTCAGATCCAGCGACGAGGCCGATACTGGAGCTGGTGTTCGGCAATGGGAGGAATGGATTGGTTCTTGTCTGTGATAGGGGATGCGCCTTGTTATCGTGAGGAGATAGATACTACTATGTACCGCGAGGGCTCCAAGCCTCGTATGCACACTCTCGAGGCCGAACCTCGGGGGTTGTTTTACGATCATCCCCACACCCCGAAAATAAATATGGAAGGCACACTCTGTGGCTATGGCGGAGTCGTGGTTGGGCCTGTGTCAACTGCTCATCGACGAACTCGAGTGGAAGCGCAGGCACAACAGACTACTCGACGCCTTGGCGGTCAAAAGGGTTCGCTGCGCGCATCCTGGCCTGCATCGGTGCCGAGTCGGATGCCAAAGCCGCATCCCAAAGTCCCCAACTTTGCGCTCACTTGGAAGGCCAAAGCATTCTCCATGCTCTAATAGTTAGCTTACCCCCCTCAGAACGGGTGGGCCTCGAACATTGTGCCCTACAACCCATAGACTCGACATATTTCTTGAGTCCAAGCCCTAGGCCTCCTAGACTGAAATTGCCAGTAGCCAATTAGAAATGTACGATTGTTAATATACTATTGCTACCCCGGTCAATATCATCTTCTATGCTGTAAACGGTATACCTGGCTGATCACTTCTCCAAACCCAAAACTTGTCATCCTCCCTGTTTAATTGCGTAGAAAATGCCGCCTTGTTCGGAAGAGGAAGAAATCATATACATTCCATGGAAGAACGCTCGTGCCTCACGTCAGTACCTCCAAAGGGAATACAAATAAATGCAAATAAATGCAAATAAAAGGAAATCTATCGTCATCACATAGTTACATGGCACCTTGATGCCCGGAGACAAGGAAAAAACGAAATAAGGGCCATTAGCGAGAATCAGCCCTCAATTTTCTTCTGGTTTAGTAGCCAGGTCAACAAGTCGACCTTGGTAGCGACAGCTACTGGCTTCATGTTTCCTTGCTCATCTTTCTCGGTAACAACTGCGGCGCTGTTCCATTCAAAGAATCGGTTGAGGGTGCTAAGAGGTGTCTCCAGGGTGATCTCGATGAACTTGCGGCCCTCATTTGCTCTGCTAGCGGTCGTGCCTTTGTCGAGCTTGGTCAAATCGCGCGGGTCTGTCACTACTTCTGAAAGTTTCGAGAAGTCAAACATAGCCTCGGAGACAGGAGTTTTTCCTGTTGCTCGCCCACGAGCGATCCAGCTCAGAATATTTCCTAGAGTAATCAGGCCGACCAGTCGGCGACCAGTGGGCGCCAGGACGGGAAGCTGGTCGAAGCCTTTCTCGCGCATAATCTCGATGGCGGCTTCGCAAGGGGAGTCAGAAGACACGGTCGATACGGGCTTGAGTCTTAAAGCCTTGACCCTGGCACCAGCGAATTGGTCTCGGGGTCCTTTCGGTTGGATTTCTGGTGAGGGGGGAATAGTAGCCGGTGCCCCAGGGAGAAGGTCATTAGCTGCGAGCCAATCATCGTCGGCAAACTAGATATAAGTTAGTCATGCTTTTTAGGTTATGAACAAATCAGGATGAAAGAATGCCGCACCTTTGTGAGGTAACTTCGGATGCTGTCAGGTAGAATAACGACGATGACATCGTCTTTTTGGAATTTATAATCCTTTGCTGCTTGCGCTAGCGCTGCGATGGCACTACCACTGCTCCCGCCAACCAAGAGACCTTCCTCGGCAATCAATTGCCGGGCATACTGGAATGACTCTTTGTCGGCAGTTTTATACCACTTGTCGACACTGGCTTGATCAAGCACATCGGGAATGAAGTCATACCCAATCCCTTCGACTTTGTAAGGCTCGTTTTTGTGTTCTTCGTTTAGGGATTCCGGCAAGGCAAGGATGGAACCCTGGGGGTCGGCAGCGATCACCCTCACTTGGGGGTTGTGCTTCCTGAGACCGCGAGAAAGCCCGGTGATGGTCCCTCCAGTTCCAGCTCCTGCAACGATGGCCGTTATCTTCCCATCCGTTTGAGTCCAGATTTCCTCTGCAGTGCCAAACTCGTGGGCCAATGGATTGTCCTCGTTTCCGTACTGATCAAGGATATGCGCATTGGGCAGCTCTTTCTCTAGTCTCTTCGCCACCCCAATGTGAGACTCTGGAGAATCATAAGCCGCTTCGGTTGGCGTACGGATGATGGTTGCATTTAAGGCACGGAGTACAGCCACCTTTTCTGCGGACATTTTCTCTGGCAACGTAATGATGGTTTTGTATCCCTTGACAGCGGCGACGAGGGCCAACCCAATACCACTGTCGCGAGTGTATGTCAGCAACCTTTCATTCGATCGCACCTCGTCGAGACAGTGGTTCGACTTACGTATTTCCGCTAGTAGGCTCAATCAAGGTATCGCCAGGCTTTATTCTTCCCTTGCGTTCGGCTTGCTCAATCATCCGGAGAGCAATACGATCTTTCACACTTCCTCCGGCATTGAAAAACTCAAGCTTCGCATAGACCTGCGCTTCTATTCCAAGACTCTTAGGGATCTTGTTTAGTCGCACAAGAGGGGTATTGCCGATCTGCTGGGTGACGGCGTCCATCACGGCTGGCGGGGTTCTGGATGAAGACGGTTGAGCCATTTTGTCAGATTGCAGAGCAGAGTAGCTCTGCTCGGAGGATATAATAAAAGAAACAGCAAGGCGTCAATTGCACCCTGGCCGACTTGCGAAGGTCCCTGCGTTCGTTGTGCTTGAATGCGCAGGAAATCTCTCTGCGGTGGATGGCGGGGTGTCGGATGGCCGCACGTCCAACCAAGCTTTGGAGAGCCGGGCCGCTTGTAGCCGAGCCGACTTGGCAGCTGCCCCCGACGAACCGCGCTTGTGCTCCCGACCAGCTTTATCAAAGTGCGAACTGCAGCTGCTGCGTCTTCATGAGCTGACTGCTCCGTATCGCGATGCACATTTGATGCTGTCGATGATCATCAGCTGTGCCTGCATGATCTTATGCATGATGTCGTGCACATCATCCCCATCCAGTTGGACAGCAAGTGTCTGGGCGTTTCTTGGGGCTGGTGCACGACCACCTCGAGGAATGTGCTTCGTGTACGGAGTGTGCGGAGTGCATATGGAGTCTAACTGCGTTGCTTGACAATATCCGGAGATGGTTAATAACTGTGTGTGATAATTGACTGGAATGGATTCATTACCGGTGAATTTCTGACAAGATGATTATGCTGACCCTTGCCAGCTCCTGTTTCGGCACGGCAGCCGTCTGCAGGGGGGGAAAGCTGCTCAATGGCCTAATGAAATGCTTCAGGAGTTGAAGTGGATCAGCCAGCTTGCCCTGAGTCTGATGGGTATCTCATCCCATCATCTGCTCCGGTTCGTGTTTGCCTTTTCTGCTTTTTTGCTACTTGGTCACTCCTTTTCTTTTTCATTTGCCTGGATCTCTTTTCCTTGCTATTGTTGTTTGTTTGTCACTCCTTCTGGGTACGTCAAGCAGGATTTGACTGGTATTTGCCAATCCACCTTTTCAGCCAACTTGAATTGTTCTCCCGTAGCAATGTGCTAGAGTCACAGATATACCTTACACGCCTTACCGACAACTTACCGTACTTGAGAGACCTCGACGCTGTACAAGATGAGCGCGCTGCAACCTGACCCCATTCCTCCCGAGTCCGACACTACCTCGTCGCCATCTGCAAAGATCACCGAGAAACAGGGGCATTCGATTCTTCCATTGCATCATGTAATGGGCCACCACTTTTTTCGCGTTGACACAGCCGGTGAGAGCGGCCGCAGCGGATTCAACCCCCTTTTGTTCCTGAAAATATGCTGGAAAAGCACCACGCCAGTGTCGATGTACGTCAACGTACTTTGGCCATTCGTTCCTCCCGCGATCGCCTTGCATTTTGCACGACGAGATTTACATATATGGATCTTCATTCTCAATTACATTGCCATGGTACCTTCGGCAAATATTCTCGGCTTTGCTGGCGGCGAATTGGCGAGGAAGCTCCCTAAAGTTTTGGGCGTATTGGTCGAAACTCTCTTGAGCGGCACCGTCGAGATAGTCTTGTTCATGGTGTTGATTTCAAACGACCATAATAACAACCTTATTCCCGTTATACAAGCTGCGATCTTGGGATCCATTTTGGCAAATCTCCTCCTTTGCTTGGGACTCTGCTTTTTCATGGGAGGGCTGCGCCGCGATGAACAGGTTTTCCATGAAGTCATCAGCGAGACTGGTTCGGGTTTGATGTTGGTCGCCGGGTTCGGCCTCATGATCCCCAGTGCATTTTATTCTGCTCTGGCTGGTAGCACCTCGTCCGAGGGCGTCTTCACCGCGGACGTGCTGATTAACAACACTCGTACTATCAGTCGTGCCACTGCCGTCATTCTTTTAGTTGCATTTTTCTTGTGAGTGAATCCGCACCATGTGGGGATACTTATGCAGCTAACCAATACCAGGTTTCTCTGGTTTAATCTGCGCAGCCATCATAGCATCTATGATGAAGTACTCGAATGCGATGAAGCCCGGGATGAAGACAGAATGGAAGAGTTGCATCGTGCTAAACTCACATTTACCGAATGCATTGTGGCCATTTTGGTTTCTGTCACTTGTGTGTCCTTGCACGCTGTTTTCCTCGTTCAGGAGATCCCGCCTATTGTTGAGCGGGGGGTTTCGGACAATTTCATGGGTCTTATCCTCGTGCCGCTGGTTGAAAAGGCAGCTGAGCACTTGACCGCCATTGACGAAGCGTGGTAAGTTGCATTGTCATCATGGGGTCCACGATTTTCGCTTACCTTGGACCAAAAAAGGGACAATCAGATCAATTTTGCCTTGTACCACTGCCTCGCTCCATCCATCCAGACCGCTCTTTTCAACGCTCCGTTAGTTGTTCTCGTTGGCTGGGGATTGGGCAAGCAAATGGACCTCAACTTTGAGATCTTCATGATCGTACTACTTGTTCTTTCGATCATCGTTGTCGGTAATTTCCTCCGCGACCGCAAATCGAACTATCTCGAAGGAGGCCTTCTTGTTCTCGTGTACATGATTATTTCTGTCACCACCTGGTACTATCCGAACCCCCACGACGGAGCAACCAATTTGCAACTACCCCACGGGAGCACTGTGGCGCACTAGACTGACAGCTAACTCGGGGAGTGTGCTGCATTTGGGCCACCTGTGGCTAGGAAAGAAAGTAGCTCATGTCAATCTCAAAGTATGGACTCTTGCTGGGAGAGTATATCTGGGGACATGCTGAGCATCTCGGCTTTCGTATGAAAATCCAACACTGGATATCATTATGGGACTCATCCTGTAACGTGTATAGGAGTATGTCCAGAAACAAGATCTCATATTGCTCTGTAACGCCCCAGTGCTCGAAAGACATCATACTAGAAACTGTTGAAGTAGCTCCTTTTTGTTTCTTCTTTTTACGAGATGATGGTAGACCGTGAAGTTGAACGATAGCTATAGTTGGATTTATGGTGCAGGCTGGATCGACGCGAAAGGAGAATCGATCGGAATGGTGGTCTTGGCAGTGATCATGAATCACAGAATCAGCAGTTCGGTTGGCCTTAACTTCAAGTCTTTTCATACTCCGACACCAGGTCCATGAAAGCGATGATTACGATGGACGAAGAAGTGGTTGCATTATTTAAAGATCATGATATCCCGTTCAAATATGAAGATATCCGGGCTGCCCTCAAGGATCCCAACATTCAAGGTTGGGTCAGCAAACATCTAAATGTTGACACACTGCTCTCAAAGGAGGAAATGACCATGTAGGCAGCCAATATATGTACCGACCAACGCTTCTGTCTGCGTCTGACAATCTTTGCTACTTATTGCGCAGTTATCCCAAGATAGAGGCATCTGGAGACTTCAATGCTATTATCCAAGGGAGCGAACTGTCCAGCACTCGACCGGTTCTCGACGATGAGATCAGGACAGCAATTGAATCGCTCAAGGCGTCAACGGCAGCGATCAGTGGCCAAACCCGGGCTTTGGAGCTGCAGTGCGAGGAGCTTCGAACGCAGATTCGTGGCACAGACCAGGTCGAGCGGCAGTGCTCAAAGTCCGGTTCAAGACTTTCGACTGGGCACACGGCTGAAAGGCAGCATATCGATTCGATGGTATTTTCGTCGGTTTTTGAGCTTGTCTGTGGTATATTCTCCGTACTGACGTGTTTGTAGGTTGAAGAATTGATCCATGATGTTGAAGAGAAGCTCCAGGTGGCGCAGAAAGCGTTGACCACTGATCAAAATAACATGGTTTCCACAACATCAGGCTTACTGAGAGAGCACGACGTGGTACTCCAAAAAATGGAAAAAGCCGCTGCCAACTTTCAATCCGCTGAAGAAAGCGGCTTGTTAAGGAAGCGAGTCAACGATCTCTGCGTTCTCATTGCAAGGCATATCACTGAAGAGATCACCTATCGACTAGACCGAGTGTTTCTGGAAACCGTTGAAAGTGGACAAGGTCTTGAAGATGGCAGCGCCAGCGTTACGGAACAACTTGAAAGCGTGGGCGCGGAAATAAATTCGTTATACCCCGAGATCAGCATCCTTTCGGACATGGCCGCCCGGCAGCAATTCCAGAGGCCTATATTACGAGTCCTTGATGAGTGGCAGGAGCAGTCGCAGCTTGGCGCGGAGGAGCAACTGCAGCATGTATGTTCCCCCCTAATATCGGATTAGGCCGCAGTTCAGAAATTGATAACTCCCTTTAGATCCTCGTAACAATTACTCAGTTGGCAGAATCGACGGAAAACATCACAGAGAAGCTGAAAACCCGGCAAACTCATCAATATACGCTGAATGCGCTCGCTTCTACTTATCGGGCAGAAATCGGCGACAATAGGCTAAAAGAACCGAAACGCGAAAACCGACGATCATCGAAATACAGCCCAAGACTGTCGGAAGCATTCCGGAACCAAAGGGAACCTCTTGGAGGCGATGCCGGTGTAGCCGATGCCGAATCCACACGGGGTTTGGAAAGCATGCTTCGACGCTTCGGTATCGCGCTGACTTCGCTACAAAATGCGGACTCGACTGAAGCAGCAAATGCCATTCTTAACGAAAAGGCCTTACATATGTTGGAAGCGCTTGAGAATGCCTATGCAACAGCAACCTCACCCCTGATCCCGAGCCTGGACTCAGCCGACAAGGCTGCACAGCTACTTTCGGCGGCCATGCATTGCGATTCGGAGTTTGAGCCTTCCTTGGCTGATAAAGACCAGCAACGGAGGACGACGATGTTGGAGACGCAGATTGGAAATGTTCAGCAGGGAGTTGAGAGTTTGAATACGGGAATTCTGCATCAGTCAGACCGTTCCCGCGAGGCGTTCATGGAACAATGGGGTTGAAGGGCCGCAATTGCCGGGTGCATAGCATCAAAGCGGTCACTTCAGGCGCAATTGTGCTACATTATCGCAATTTGGCCGCTCGATGATTGAGCTCTTGGGGCAAACGTATTGGGCACGCAGTAGATCTGGCTCTACATCATGTTCTGTGACCCAGTCGGAGAAGCACTCTATGTCCAGGTGATAGCGACAGCAAATTCATTTTAGCGAAAGTTGGTTTCTCTATACTCGATGCCACACAGAAATATGTTGATGGCACATCCGCCATATTTTTATGTTCTCACTACCAGTCAGGTAGATCGTCCTGAAGCTTGCTCGGCCGGCGCCGGTTTGCCAGGAAGACACGAGAGACCGCAAAAACAGTATGCGATGAGTTTAGCCCTTGGCAGGTGCAGCAATAGTGTTCCCCAAGGACGGATCCTGTCACTTTCCTCACAGCAAAATCATCCATAGTTGGTATGGGTACTACGAGATTCCTTCTAAAAGCGAAGACTATGGTGAGATGGCGAGTTACTATAGAAACCGTACGGTCACGCAATTAAAAGGATCGGCCATGGGCAAGGTACTGGTTTACTCTTCTTATTCAGTGGTATTCAAGTGTTACATCCATATATCTTCCTTTTCATCTTGAAAAAGGCCAGGCGTATTCACATTCAATGTCGGTCAGACCTCTGCCAACGCCTATTCCACCGTACTTGGTACATGAGATTTGAAAAAGCAAAGGACGGCTCACTTAAAATTATTTGTAAGGGGAGCTGTCGCTTAGCACCTCTCGACTCCTCGCATTTGAATCTACTCGGCGAGTGTCTTCTCTGTCATGTCACTGACAGCAGCCACAGAGGTCAGCTTCCAGTGACTAATTTGCGGGGCAAACATTATTAGCCCATGCATGGTAGTGTCCTTGTTACATCCGAACCTTGCCAGTCACAAATGTCGGCGCTTAGGGCTTTGAGGCCGTAAGAGTCTCCGGCGTTGACAGACTTTGCTTGGACAGACTAGATCTCTGTTGCAACATTTTTCTTTTGGGAAATTCCGGTCGCAACATGAGAGCATAATGATCCCAAAGGGCCGTGAGGCACAGAATCGCCTGGTGCTGGCCTTTTGGTTTGAGGAGATCCAAAGATGGGGAGATCTCTAACCTCAGCTTCTCTGTAATGGGTTTTGAAGGGTCTTCGAGGGCAGCAAGATGTGATCGGGGTACGTGTCCTCGAACAAATTGGAAACAGGTATTGGTTACCCATATCACAATTGGCTAGAAAGGGAGGGTATGTAAACAATGCGATCTGCTCAAACAGGAGTGTAGGGAAGGGTCCTTACACAAAAGGCATCTGGACAGCATTGGGAAATGGCTTTGTGGTCACCAGCAAGCCATTTAGCCTGTTTTTGGGCCATGGCAATTAGAACAGCAGCCAACTCTGCTGGCTTTTGAAGCATGCTTCCACCGCATTTGTCTTTTTGTCTTCTGCTCTCGAGTGGTTTCCTTGCAACTAAAAAAGCGGTAGTTGTCATGGTGCCGGCATAGAGTTGCAATGATAGGGAATTCACGCAATTTGCCCTTGTATCTTAAACATTCAGACTGTATGTCTTCAAAGTTCAGGGTAAAGCTGCTGTGGTCTCTGTTGCCCTCCTGTTCCATAATAGAGATAAAGACTGGAAATTCATTGAATTTAGGGACTTTGTTAGCCACCAGTCAGAGTATATGAGTTAGACCACTCTGTGTGCAAATAGAGCAAATCAAAAGCCATACCTTTCTGAGGAATCACAACTCAATCCATACGGTCGCACTTTAAGTTTCACGTATAATAGAACTCTTCTCAGAACATCTGCAATCAATTTCTCCATACGTGCAAGCTCATAGTCCACTGCTCCTTCTGTTAATTCACGGACTTTTTCAAACAGTTGTTTCACCTGTCCCTCCCTGTCCCCATACCCAGCAATCTGCTCCAAGGTATCGATAAGATTGGCATCTGAAGGCAGATAGGTGATAGGACGGCCTATAACCTGGCTAAAAGGGTATTCCTTATCTAGGCCCTCCACATGCAGAATTTCCAGGTGAGTATCACACCAGGACTTTGGGTGGCAATAGAGTGGCTTTCTAGTTGTTTTTTGCAAGATACTGTGGAGTGACTCGGGGCTGGTGTTCTGAGGTTTGATGAGTGAACTGGGAGACATGCCTGTCAATAGAAATTGAACTGAATGCTCCTTGAAAAAGCATCCAAAGTGCTGTGCTGGGATTGTAATTTGGGTGTTTGGATAAAATGTTAGAAACAAGCATGCCACCAAGGAGCTTTTCTGGCATGAATCCAGCTATGTAGCTAGACAATCAACGTCCTTGCACCGCGAACGGTTTGGGTGCTATGGTGAAAGCAGGAAACAGGTCGGGATAAAGCTACACTGCTTGGCTAATTCTCCACCCACGTAGTGTTTGCCAAGACGCTAATCCTGATGCGGGAGACTTGTTGAAGCGTGTCTCAAGTGGGACTTAGCTCCCTTGGACTTGAAGCTCGAACTCCGTACTCTGTATGTACTATCTACAGAGCACTGCATCATTTGAACGTACTATCTCGCCGTTCTTTCAATCCAGACAGAAATCCAGGAACTCAGCCAGCCTGAAAGGACTTGGTAAACCCTAATCCTGTGGTCTGAGTCTAATGAAGGCATCAAGCTAACCATGTCCCTGCGAAAATCACCCATTAATGCAAGCCAACCCACAAGTCACTGGTCAGTGAGTTAGCCGCCCAATTTATAGCGCGGCTGAGGTGAACTCCTAACTAGCGAAAATGATTCCGATGCATTCGCCCCTGTTGTTTTTGCTTCACTAAGCGCCGTGTTCATGCCCGGAATGTCCCTGGTGCCAACCACCGAGCAAACCCGAACGTATTCACACGCAAAAGTGAGGGGTTGACAGATCACATTTCACCCGGCCAGGCTGATTTCCGTCAGGCGAGGAAGACAAAGGCACAGGCACACGAAACCGGGCGCCCACAGCGTAACAATCCGTCCTTTTGGCGCTCTGCAAATGCTTGCGTTATAATGCTGTGCCTCCATTCCACCACTCGGGTTTGCTGATATCGACCGAGAACTGGGAGGCAGCCTAAATGCAAACACGAAGTTTTTGAGGCGACTGCTGGTCAAGAACCTTGAAGTTTGGATGTTCGGTATGTATGGAATTATTCATTGGAAGTATCCACAAACGCCTCACTGCATATCAGCAATGATGCAAAGAGATTTTCTTGCGTTGGCAAGAGAAGACGAAGAAAACACCCTCAAGAGAATCGGCATCACTTCATGTCCAAAGGTCATACATCATACAGGCTCCCACCATTGAGCATGGTACGACATTAGCAAAGAAAAGCGGTAATCAAGGTATCCAATCAAGATTAATAATGAAGTAATATGGAAAACCGTAGCGTAAAAAAGGAGAAATGGACTCCATACAATCACATATCAAACCAAGACCCATTCACTCCCACGTTTGATAAACTTATCGATCATGAGTCCGACATCATTCAGCGCGAATCGGCAAATATAAAAGCCAAAAAACTCTGCAGCATGGCGTGCACTTAGTTCGAGGCCGACTTGCGTCGGGGATGTATGCTTCAGGCCAGGGTCTTCAACTTGCCGGGCAATTTGGTCTGTTTCAAATGCGGTTAATATACGGTAGACGACAAATCAGACCAAAACTACGATAGAGTAAGCTTACCGAGTACCTGAGCAGCATCACATAATCTTGCGAGCGCATTCATATAGTTGGCATTCGGTCCCGTGCACTTCAATTCCGGAACATTCCGTTTCGGTGCGCGGAAATTCAAAGTTTCATTCATCGGTAGCGAGCCCAGAGTTAAATTATCTTTACT
This sequence comes from Chrysosporium queenslandicum, assembly GCA_001430955.1. Classification (NCBI taxonomy): domain Eukaryota; kingdom Fungi; phylum Ascomycota; class Eurotiomycetes; order Onygenales; family Onygenaceae; genus Chrysosporium; species Chrysosporium queenslandicum. The sequence goes on along the minus strand of LJPI01000556.1, from coordinate 534,628 downwards.
AGCTTCCTTGGTCCCAGTTGACGGCCCGCCGCCAGGTCCCGAACTCTTTGACCGTAGTTTCCTAAAGGGGGTGAGATAAGATCTACCTCCACTGCTTGCCGATCTCGATGACTGCTCGCCAAAGGGCCCAGAGTCATCTGATGTCGATTTAAAAAGGTTCATCGCACCGTGGACGCCGACCTCGTTTCCTAGTTTCTTTGACAATGTCGCTTGAACTTGATCAAGGATAGTTTCCAGTGATTGCATTTCCTCGAGAACGGCATCGGCATCATTGGTGTCAACCTGAGCTACTTTTAGTAACGCAGCCGTGAGAAGATCACAATTTGATATTTTTTCCTCGACAGCCTTAAGTTTGACGTTCTTTACCCTCCAAACGTCCCGTGGGACAAAGAGCTTTGTCGTTAAATACGCACCCCGCGGATGCGCGATACTTTGATATAGGCACCTCATTAGCCAGAATGGGCGTAGCAGAAACGATTGAGGGCAAGGCTCTAGAGCCGCCGGTGCATCTGGAGCAGATGGGTTAGGGTAACCCGGCGCCATTGGCGAATGCATGGTTCCATTTACGAGATATTGTGGTCCCGCAACAGACGTGCTTCCTGCAGTTGATAGAGACGTATGTGGCCCACCTTTGCGGGCAGCTGACGAAGGGAAAACGGACATGAATGGGCTCTCCGGGGCCCTACCGCCATCTTCAGTAGAGAGAGATAGCTTCTTCCCTCGTATATGTCTAGAATGTGAGGAGACAGTATCCTTTCTCATTGTATCAGGCGCTGAAGATACTTTGCTGACTGAGTAGGCGGCAGTCGTGTCATCACCATCTTCATCCGCTTGCAAATCTGGGAAAGCAGCCACTGGAGATTGAATTGGGAGTGATTCAGCGGAGCCGGCAGCAGCGTGATTAGATCTCAGGCGCTGGATTGGGACGGCGGATTTAGGTTCCGTACTTTGCCAAGGGCTTGTAAATGCCGTCTTAGGTTCATTGTTTGCATTGAGGCCATGCCCCATCATTGGTCCCGGGACGGTGAGCGGTCCTTCAGCGCCTGACGGCAATTGAGACTGAGTTTCGATCGATAACTCTTTGGGGTTGCGGCCAGATAGTCGTCTTGCCCTTACACTGGGCGCCAACGGACTATTGATCGTCGGTGCAGAGACGGTTGGTGCTGGGAGGGATGGTAGGGTAAAAGGAACGCTAGATGGAGGTGTTTGGGGAGGTGGAGGATGAGACGGCGGTGGTGGTGGCGTTGGCGGCGACAATGCTGTAGTTATGGGTGACGATTGCGGCGGTAAAGAATTGGCCGATGATTTAGGTAAGTGGGTATCAGAAAGGGGAAGAATATCCTCTTCTGCGAGAGTGGATAGTGATGTTCCGGCAGTTGCAGCATTGGATGTTATGGAGCTCCCCCAAGTTCGACCAGAAAACCCGCTCGAGCCAGATTGTCGTGGCAGAGCAGATTTGGACTGCAGGTCGAACTCAAAGACGTCCATCATTTCTTCCAAAATCAATTCCTCCTCCTCTGCTTCTCCGTCTTCGTAGTTCGCATCCAACGCACCGTAGTTACCATGTAAAGCTTCCTCCTGGAGACGTTTGGCTTCTCTCTCCTTGGCGGAAATGGCTTGAGCTTCCATTTCAGCCTCGCGGACTTTTTGCTTCGCTCGTTCTACGTTTCTTCTCACATTCAACACGATGTCATCGTCTGCTGAAGCATTGTCTGATGCATCTGCCGGTTCTAATCCTTCATCGTATGCTGCCTCGACTGCTGCATCCAGGGCTGCATCAAAGGCTGCCTCTGTACCTCCGCTGACAGCACGATCTCTTTTTCGTAAATACAATGAGGATGACCTTGAGCGAGGGGAGGAAGCAGAGGATCCTCCCGAATCACCATTATCTAACCACGACGTGGTTTCGTTATTCAGATCGGCTTGTAAATGAGAAGACAATTGGTCTCGGTACCCTGATTGTTGGCTATCGGCCCGAAGCGACGATGGCTCCCGTGATGGGCTTTGATGATGATGGTAGAATCCGTTATTTTCCGCTTGTACGTTGCCAGTAAGGGTGCTCTCGTCTAATTGTTCATCCAGTGTAGGGAGTTGCGTCGCCGAGCCAGCCCTTAGCAGGCTGGGCTTTTTTGGCTTACAGAATCGAACTTCGTCGTCAAATGCCGAAGGCAGCAAAGACTGCCGGCGCGGGGGGATCTGTGAGGGTGCTAATGCTCGCGGTTCAGAAGGATCAGTCATATAAGAAGGGTTATTGAGTATTCGAGTCGCAGTTGCCGTCTCAATAACGTATGCGTCGTCATCATCCAACTCATCCTGGACACCCGATCGAAAAGAAAATGCCGTAGGCGAGAAGGATTCGTTACTCAAAGGCCTTTCGGGCAATGCTTTCCCGGCTGGTTTTGAGGAAAGGCCGAGTCGTCCGAGTTCACTTATGCGAGTAGTATAGGTGGTGCGCTAGGATGCAACGCGAATGTCAGGTCACAGTAGTTCATAAGAGTTGACACATTCTAGATTTCTTACGATTTCATCCAGTTTCTGCCTTTCGTCGTGGCCGTCCGTGCGGCGCATTACCTGCATGAGAAGATCGCAGGCATCCGAATATGCGACGATGGCACCTTCGTAGTTTGCAGCATTGTCCAAGAGCACAGCCGTATTCGCTTTTTGAAGGGCTTTGGATAACATGGATTTCTGCGATGGCCCTCGCCGTCTACGGTCCCGTTCATGAGTAGCATCCATTTTTAGATGGAATAACCCAGGCTAGCCTTGCGGTGGAGATCGGCGGTGGGATAACGACAACTTGTTGAAATGCGCGATATGGGATATTCCTTAACTCTAAGCTCCAGACATAACAGTTGCAGGCGATATTGATATGGCTGGGAAATTAGTGAGTGGTGGACGAGACGATTTGAGCATGAGCTGAAGCCGGGACTGTTCGAGACGCATGGTCATCGGGGGCTTCAGGGAGACAGCAAGAAGCGGTGTGTTCGATTAATCAGATCAACATCTGCATGAACAAGAGGATGACACTATGGACGAAAGAATATAAGCCCAATTTCTCACGGTATGGGAGTTTGATGCGATGATTCCTATAACGGTGAGAGAATGCCAAGTGTCTGATCCAGGGGCAATGGGTGGTTATGCCGAGGACGCGCTGAGCAACCAACAAGTGACCCGATCAAAGCAAGCGTCTGTCATGCAAAACTGCAGTATAACGGGGTCATCAACCTTCAACCTTCCTGAGGTGTGTGGTCGTATGTAAGGGACAATGGAGGCGCTCGAGTGTCGACTGGGAGGGGTGATGAAATCTAGGGGACGGAAGAAAGGGGCGAGCGGTTTGGTTACGACGATTCAGGTGTCGATCGCTGAAACCGGGTGACACAGGACGACAAGTCGAGGGAGCCGACAGCAGCGAAGGCGGAATTGGGGAAGGGACAGGACGCTGCCTGCGTAGTGATGTGTGCGGTTGACGATGGGACGGACAGGACCTGCAGATGCAAAGGCGTCGAGTTCCCAATCCGCCGACTTGACTAGCGACCTCGCTTTGCTTGCTGTGGAGAGCGCGGACTTGCCGCCAAGCTGAGGCACCCAGTCTAACTAACTAACGAACTATGAGCTAACAAGTGAGTTAGTCCGTGATGGACGAGAGTCAAAGATCACTGTCAGCGATTTAGCTTGTGGATGGAGGTTCTTCTCGCTTGGCGTGTCTTGACTTTGACGAGTTGTCCAGATCCAAACCGAGGTGTCCACTGATGAAGAGATAGTAACCACTAATTACTCCTAGATGATAGATCACTGAGGCCTGACTAGCTATGCCCCGAGAGCCATTTTATTGCGGGATGCTGGGCTCGCTGATTTGTGGTTCAAGAGTCATTTCCTCCTTCAAGAGTTATCCGTGCCATAGGAGCCCGATGTCCCCTTCACCTGTGGGCCAATCACTCTCTAAGCTGGCAGAGCTCAAGAAACATCAGCCGCGACAGATCTTGGCCGCTCTCCAGGTGATAATTCACTGCCGGCGTGAAAATGACAGTGCCTCCAATGGATCTTCCTCGCTCTGCTGAATTATGAAAATATGGCGGACATTCTCGCTATGTCTTCGGCAGTCGAGCTCTCTGTGGAACATGCACTGTCTTGATGATGCCCATCTCCTACCTTACCATGTATGGTGTCCTATTAGTGCTCTAGTTGCGCATCGAAAACGAAACATTGTGATAAGCCACAGTGTCCAGGCGCGATCTCGGGTCTCGCTGCCCCCAAAGATACGAGACAGGTTTCCTTCTCGGGACGCAGAATGTTTTGCCCAACGGCGTTTCCGTCCAGGCAGAGCTCCCAGCACGTAGGGGGACACAAGTATAAGAGGCCAGTCAAGATGTCTCTGCTCCAACGAAAACACGATTCATATAACTCGAATTCATTCATTTCCAGAATTTTATTTACGAAGTTCTAGTTCTATTGCCTTCTTAACATTCTGCGCTGTGTGATTTTGTTGCTTCCAAATGTCTAAGGATATCTGTCTTCAGTGCTTCCGAAACCCAATGAGCATCGGCTATACCTTTTGCTCTGTTCGCTGTTCTCACAGGGCAATGGCGGAGGCCCCAAGACTTATAAAGATTCCACGGGACCATATAATGTTTGAAGATGGTATATGAAACCTACTCTACTATACCATTTTCACCTTTACTTAATTCAAACTGCCTTTAGTTGCGGATCAGTTTCTATCTGGGTGGAAACGTCGAACCCTTCCCTCAATCAAGAGGATATACCTTATAACCTGCAACAGGCGTGCGAGAAAGCACTTCGAGGATTATCGGTGAGTTAAACACCGTCATCGCTGCTTATCGTTCCAGAAGGCATGGGCTAAAGCACCTACAACATAGGCTCGAGGTTGAAATGCGTGGGGATTTTATATTAAAGGGTCTGAGTCCAGGAAATGAGAAGAAGCGATTTCGGGGGGTGGACCGCTACTGCTCTCTGGGGGAAGGCGGTAACACTATGCTCTGCGATCATCCTGACTGTAGACTATGCGAAGCCATTGGTGAAGGGTTCGGCCCCCAGTTAAATTGGAAGCGGGCGCATAGGGGGTAAGTTTTACAACTTCGATGCTTTCAAGGATAAGCCACAAGAGCTAACGGCTTAATCTTTAGCTATGGTACGAGGCTTGGTCCTGGACTTTACGCCACGGCAGATAGCTCCAAGTACGACTCTCATAATACCTTGCACAGTACATACTTTGATATTTTAGCTGACTCCTCATAGGGCAGACAAGTACGCGAAAAGCTACGACCCCGATGCGATTTATGATGCGTTGTTGCTGTGCAGAGTTGTTATTGGAAAGCCTTACATAACGATCAGAGATATGCCTTCACTCGACCGACCTCCCCTGGGATACGACTCCGTGAGTATTTTGCTCTCATTCTCGCATCACTTAATCCGGTTTGCTGACTTCTGTTGGTTCACAGGTTTATGCTGTACCTGGGCCATCAAGTTCATTTTCCACTGACGAACGGGTTGTGTACAACAAGCCAGCAATGATGCCAACCTACTTGATTATTTACGACAAATATTAGCTCGGAGAGTTAGTTAACTACAAGCACCGCCAAGGTCAAATCTTTGGGTCTTCCGCTTCTTCTTTCCCCTTAGGTTCGGAATCGCATGTTTTTGGCCATCTCGCTTTTGTATTGAGCACTGTCTCCTGGAGTAGTTGCTACGTGTCATTCTGCATATCTCCAGCAAAATCTTAGACTCCTTCATCTGCTAGCTACAAATAGACCTGTAATAAGAGAAATTATTCTTCTGTTTATATCTCAGCTGAAACACGGAACCTCTCCCTTTGCTGGGCCCTGCAAAATTCATTCACGACCAAACACATAGAGACGAATTCGTGGGACACGGTTCCTATCAAACTTGCTGATTCGCTCTGAGTAGTTCTTGGCGAAGGAGGGAAAGCGCTTCGACGATTGTCGCCTCTCGGACTCGCTCTCGTGTGCCAGGAAAATGGAACGGCCCAAAACCTTTACTCCCGCTCGCCGAAGCCACGCCAATAAACACCATCCCCACCGGCTTTCCATCTTGAGGGTCAGGGCCCGCTACCCCAGTAGTGCCTATTCCCCAAGACGTCGGAGTCATGTCTTGATGTGTCATGATGGTCCTGGCTCCGGTAGCCATCTGGGCAGCGACGTCGGAATGGATGACGCCGTGCTCTGATATCAAGTTTCCGTCGACGTTGAGGAGATGTTGTTTGATTGGAGTTGCGTAGGAGACGACTCCGCCGCGGAAAACAGCGCTGCACCCTTCGACGGAGGTCAGCGCGGCCATGACCCCGCCCCCGGTGAGGGACTCGGAGACGGCGAGAGTCTCGCCGGATTGCTTCAGGAGTTGAATAACTTCTCGCGCGATATGATAGACGGTCTCTGTGGAGCGAGGTATATACTCGGGTTCCAATTCCATTTTTTTTTTGGTTGGTTATTGTTCCTAGGTTGTGATGCCGTCGTCAAGGATAGAGTGCGATGGGGACGGGAGGATTAGCAGTCTTGTGAAAGTGCAGCATTTCTTCGAGAGGAGAGGGGCAGGGGTAGGTTAGGCATCAAGTTCATTGACTGGTCCGACCTGCATATATCGTATGTACGGAGTACGGAGGCATGTTTTGCGACCTCTGGATCCGCCCTCTTCCAGGCTGGCGCGTGAATCCTGCCGCTTTTCCCTCCCTGCTGTACTGTAGCTCTGCATCTACCACACTCTTTGATCACACATTACACCTACTATGGTCCACCTCAGCCACAATGAGGAAGAAGATAACTAGCGGTATTTCAACAAGCACGTAGGATTCCTAGGATTCCTAGGGGTCTAGGAATCAATTCAACGAGCATGTAGGAATCCTAGGATCCTAGGATCCTAGGAATCGATCCAACGAACTTGTAGGGTCTAAAGGCTGAAGGGATGAATCTATCAACAAAATCATCAGCAAATTCATCAATAAATCAATCTAGCTAGGGAGCTACCGGAAGTCCTGGACCGGTACGGCAGCCTATAGAGTCCACTCCGGCAAAATGAAAAATTACGTGTAACCGCTAGTTAGTTAGTTACCCTAGTAAGTGCAAATGCCACGGCAATTGATATCATACGATTGAATTCACCCTAGGTTACTAGGAGCCTCCACAATCAAGTTGACATGAGATTTCTAGGAGCCTAGACAATTGAGTTCACCCTTTCTTATTAGAAGCCTACATGTTTGTTGGATTGATTCCTAGGAACTTAGGAACTGCTTCAACAAACACATAGGCTTCTAGGAAACTAGGAATTGATTTGATGAGCATGTACTCCGTACTAGGAAAATCAACCCAACAAACATGTAGACTCCTAGAAATTAGTGTGAATTTGATGTGTAGGCTCCTAGGAAGCTCACATCAACTCGATCGTGCAGGCTCCTAGGCTCTTATGAGTAATGACCACCTCCGGATTCAGGTGTGTATGCTGGTGGGTGTCATTGTGTCACGCTCGTATAAATTTCATTTTGCCGGACTGGACTCTATAGGCTGCCGTAACCGGACCGCTTCCGGATTAGCGCCCTTAGCCCGCTGCTTTCATCAACCTCAACTCCCAACCCTGTGAACACCAGTACCTTTCTCCGTAAAAATATACAGAATACTCCGTACAAGCTTCAATATATTCTAGAACTCGTCAGTAATGTATTTTGCCTGACCGGGCTGCTTTTGTTTTGTATAGACTACTTGTAGTGTTTCTTCCCTTTCAACTAAGATGGCCCCAAGGCAAGGGAATGGAATCCGTATCGCCATCGACGTCAGTCCACTCACGCCTCTCTTGAATTTTTCTTCTGCTCCAATGGCCTGGGACGAAGGACGATGATGCTGATAAGAGTATCTAGCGCGGCGGCACATTCACAGACTGCGTCGGCAACCCCGGCACGGGGAGGATGGAAGACGACATCATTATCAAGCTACTGTCCGAGGACCCGTCAAACTATGCTGATGCACCACTTGAAGGTATTCGCCGTCTTCTCTCGAGATTCGAGGGCCGCGAAATACCCCGTGGGGAACCAATAGACACCTCTAAGATTGAAAGCATCCGCATGGGCACAACTGTGGCCACCAATGCCCTCCTGGAAAGGAAAGGTGAGCGAATGGCATTGGTAGTGACCAAGGGTTTTAGGGACTGTCTGAAAATTGGTAATCAATCAAGGCCCAAGATATTTGATCTTGCCATCCGTCGACCAGATGTTCTCTATGAAAGCGTGATTGAAATCGACGAGAGAGTTACCCTGGAAGACTACACAGAGGATCCCACAAGGCATGTCACCTCCACCTCTCCACGGAATCAGACGCCAGCTGGGGCCGATATTGTGCAAGGCCTGTCCTCGGAAGCTGTCAGGATTCTCCAAAGGCCTTCAGAAGACACAGTCCGGGACCAACTACAGGGTCTGTATGACGAAGGTTTTCGAAGCATCGCCGTGTGCTTGATGCACGGATACACATTCCCAGACCACGAAGCTCTCGTCGGGAGAATCGCCAGGGATGTTGGATTCAGCCACATTAGCCTGAGTCACGAGTTGATGCCAATGATCAAACTGGTTCCTCGAGCCACATCAGCCTGTGCTGATGCCTACTTGACACCAACGATCAAGAAATACATATCAAGCTTTCAGGCCGGTTTCGAGGGTGGCCTAGGTGTCCAGAGCGTCAAGGAAAGCTCTGCCACTGAAGCAGCGCGCTGTGAATTTATGCAATCGGATGGCGGATTAGTAGATGTGAGCGAATTCTCAGGTCTACGTGCCATCCTGTCAGGCCCCGCCGGTGGAGTGGTTGGATATGCGCTTACAAGTTATGACCCCAAAACCAATATCCCGGTCATCGGGTTTGATATGGGCGGCACAAGTACCGATGTCAGTCGCTATGGATCTGGGCGGTATGAGCATGTTTTCGAGACCACCACTGCTGGGGTCACGATACAATCGCCTCAGCTGGATATAAACACTGTCGCGGCTGGGGGAGGCTCACGCCTGTTCTATCGCAATGGGCTTTTTGTCGTTGGCCCTGAGTCAGCAGGAGCGCATCCAGGTCCTGCTTGCTACAGGAAAGGAGGGCCCCTTACAGTCACCGATGCAAATTTGTTTCTCGGCAGATTGCTACCCGGTTTTTTCCCTAAAATATTTGGTGAAAATGAAAATGAAGGACTTGATGAAGAAGTGAGCGCCCGGCTATTTCAGGAGATAACAGCCGAAATCAACGCAGAAACCTCCGGAGAAAGGGAAATGACACCAGATGAAATCGCGTACGGCTTCATCAAAGTAGCCAACGAAACAATGGCCCGACCAATTCGCTCGCTTACTGAAGCAAAAGGGCACGATGCATCAAAGCATCGCCTTGCAACATTTGGCGGTGCAGGCGGGCAACATGCTGTCGCCATTGCGAACAGTCTAGGAATAAAGCAGATCCTAGTACACCGCTATTCCTCAGTCCTTTCAGCGTATGGGATGGCTCTGGCGGATGTAGTGGATGAAAGCCAGGTCCCAGAGTCCAAGGTATGGTCCAATGATGAGGCCGTGCGGAAAGATCTGAAGGAGAAGATGGGTGAACTGAAAAGGAGAGCCGCTGAAAGATTGAAAAACCAAGGCTTCAAAGACGAATCCATCATATTCGAAGAATACCTGAATATGCGCTATAGAGGAACCGAATCCGCCTTGATGATCATTAAACCAGATCCCAATGATATCAAGGAAGACGGCGATTGGGCTTATGGAACCGCGTTCGTTCAGCAACATGAGCAGGAATTCGGATTTACCTTGCCAGACCGGGATATCATTGTAGATGATGTCCGCGTGAGGGCCATTGGCAGAAGTTTCGATGATTTAGGAAAGAGTGTGGATGAGCAGTTGAATGATCTGAAGCCAAAGGACATAGATTCCTCAAAGCAGTATGGCGTTCGACAGGTTTATTTTGAAGGTGGGCGCCGCAAAACTCCAATTTTCAAGCTTGAAGACCTGGAAGTGAATGACCGTATATCGGGACCTGCCATACTCGCTGATGGAACCCAGACTTTGGTGATCACCCCCGGTGCCACGGCTCTGATCCTTAGAACTCATGTTTTCATCAATATTGGACCCTCTGAGGGGTCAGAATCCAAGCCAAGTGTGACAAGCGTGGATCCAATACTCTTGAGCGTCTTCTCTCATAGATTCATGGCGATTGCAGAACAAATGGGCAGAGCGCTGCAAAAGACAAGTGTAAGCACAAATGTTAAAGAAAGACTCGATTATTCTTGTGCTTTGTTTGACTCAGATGGCGGGCTTGTTGCCAATGCGCCACATCTGCCCGTGCACCTTGGAAGCATGTCCACCTGTGTCCGAACACAAGCAAACATATGGAGGGGAAAGTTGAGGCCTGGGGATGTCATTGTGTCTAATCACCCCGAATTTGGAGGCACGCATCTCCCCGATATTACGGTCATCACACCCGCATTCAGTGGGGACGAAATCATCTTTTATGTTGCTTCGAGAGCTCATCATGGTATGTCAAATCGCTTTTCAGTTTCTGCACCTGCTAATCGAACCCACAGCGGATATTGGAGGTATCCTTCCTGGCTCAATGCCACCGCATTCTCGAGAGCTATATCAGGAGGGCGCAGCGATCAAATCCGAGAAACTGGTTTCTGAGGGAAAATTTAACGAGGAACGTGTCACAGAACTCCTGTACCATGAGCCTGCTCAATACCCCGGTTGCAGCGGGACAAGGTGCCTCGCGGATAACCTGAATGACCTGAAAGCCCAAGTCGCTGCGAATCAAAAGGGGATCAGTCTGATTTCTGCTCTGATTGAAGATTACGGAGAGGGTGTGGTACAGTTCTATATGAGGAATATCCAAAAGAACGCCGAACTTAGCGTCCGCAACCTGCTGAGAACCGTCAGCAAGAGATTTGAGGGAGCTGAGTTGACGGCGGTGGATTATATGGATGACGGAAGTCCGATTCAGCTTAAAATATCCATTGATGCTGAAAATGGCCGAGCCGTTTTTGATTTTGAGGGCACTGGCCCAGAGGTCTATGGTGAGCCAGGAGCAACTGACATTGGATAAAGGGGACAATACTAACAAGGCCAGGTAACATCAATGCTCCTGAAGCGGTCACCTACTCCGCCATTATATACTGTCTGAGATGCCTTATCTCGGAGGATATTCCTCTCAACCAAGGGTGTTTAAAGCCTATTGAGGTCAAAATACCAAAGAATTCATTTCTCTCGCCATCCGAGAAGGCGGCTGTTGTCGGAGGCAACGTGTTGACGGTAAGAAATTGTGCAATCGTCGTGATGCGTCTCCACATCCCTGGTCAACCTTATAATGACATGCTTTTCCCGGAGTAGAGCCAACGGGTGACGGACGTTATCCTGAAATGTTTCCAAGCCTGCGCCGCATCACAAGGCGATACGAACAATCTAACATTCGGTTTCGGAGGTAACTTGAACGGTGGAACAGCCCAAAAGGGATTCGGCTACTATGAAACCATCGCAGGTGGAAGCGGTGCAGGCCCAGACTGGGAAGGCACATCGGGCGTCCATACCCACATGACGAACACTCGCATCACTGATGCTGAGGTCTTTGAGCGTCGATACCCAGTCTTACTCCGGGAGTTTAGCTTAAGAGCAGGATCTGGAGGGCGAGGTCAACACTGTGGCGGTGATGGAGTAGTCCGAGACATCGAGTTCAGAATCCCGGTTCAGGTATCCATTCTTTCGGAGCGCAGGGTTTATCACCCCTATGGCCTTAATGGAGGCGAGGACGCTCAGTGCGGTAAAAATATTTGGGTTCGTAAAGTTCCAAAACGAGGCAGCCCCAACGAACGGGAGGAGAGGCACGTAAATTTGGGTGCAAAAAATACCGCGCAAATGCAACCGGGCGAAAGGATCATTGTGAACACGCCTGGAGGTGGTGGTTGGGGAAAGCCCGGATCGCAAAAGATGGTTCGCAAAGATCAAGATCCTCGGCATGCGTGGAAGGGAGGATCGTGGGCGAGTCGGATCGAAACGCAAGAAACTAGCATGTAACGCGGCTGCATGGCGTAGCAATAGCTAGCCTGCTTAAGCGTATAAAAATTGTATATTTGGTATACCAGTTTTATGTAGGAAACAGCCTGTCCAATTCCTTGCCATCCTATCCGTTAACCCTATAGACGCCATGAAAGTAGTGATGCAAACCTAGCACAAAAAGCCCCCAACGACACCCAAACGTTATTGCATTGATTAGAGAAGTTGTTTAGTCTTCTTCCTCGCTCTCCTCGCTTGTTGCCTCAATATTCTTTTCAGGCGAGATCTTTTTCTTTTTAATCGTCTCTGTCTCATCTTCCTGCATATCATCATCGGCCTCATCAGAATATCCCCCGTATTCTGGCCGATTGACAATGCCTCCTTTCTCTCTTACCACCTCTTCGAGGTTGGGTAACAATGCGACCAGGGCGTTGAATTGCTCCAGAGTCATGGAGATTCCCTACCGTATCAACAACGGGACAAATTAGCTCCTCCGAAACACACATATGCCATCATCCAGGCTAAATGAAAACCAACCTTTTTACCAGGTAAATCCTGGCCATCCTTCTCATAGTATTCGCGCACATTGATCATGGTCCGGCCTTTGAACGATGAAACAGTGACGCGTCTTTGGCGCGAAATCTCCCAGTAGGGATCGCCGTTTGAATCTACCTTGGGGTCCTTTGAGCTTGAAAGTTGCGCGGCTGGTGTAGATTTTATCTTCTTCCTTTGGTGACGCTCGCTGGTTATGCTGTCGGCGGTCGCGGGCTCATACTGGGTGGATGCGCGTTTTCGAGTTGCCATAGCGTCCGGCGGTGGGCGGGAATGCAAGTGGATGGTGATATTGCGTGAAGGTGGGTTGCTGAGATATCGATACTCAATATCTTGTCACTGCGGATATGGTCTCGATTGCGTTGATAAATGAACGCTGATAGTGATGTCGACGTTGCTTGGGGAGTCGCGTCTCCGGCCGGTCACGGGGTTAACTAGCTTGGGGACGGTTATCTCCGAATATCATTTGTGAATGGAAAAGGGGTCCTTTTCAGCCGACGTCGAGTCACAATTGGAAACATCTTGCCAGACGGGTCTACGATCAGCCAGAAGACAGCAATGATCAAATTTTTGCTTTCTCGATGTTTCTTGAGTGTGAACTAACCTCTAGGGGCCTGGCTTTGGGTTATTTGGATGCCTACAAGATGCGAGGCTTTAATATTCTAATCTTCCTAACTCGTAGGCAACCGGTTAAGTCTGCAAGGCACCTCCATTTCTTCTCTTGATGGAATATGCCAGGCAGTTTCCCTTTGGTTATGGCTATAAAAAGCCACTTCCCACACCCCGGATTCAAAGCTGATCGCAGCGTGGAACAAGCTTGTTGCATTTCTTGGAGCCTTGCTTTATACCTGTTTTGTGGGATCGAACAGTCCTTGCATTTCTAAGGGCAAATGGAGGCATTGAAAGACGCTGAGCTATGTGCCATTGAGAAAGTCGCAGGACTGTACATATCAGAGTAAGTCCAGTATCCTGGGTTTGCGCATGAATAGCTGCTAATACAGATTTTCAAGCCGATTTGGAGCTTGTTCAACGTCTCTTCTGAAGTCTCACAACATAGGATATGTCCTCTCTGCGACTTGCGTACAAGACATGCCACCTTGGGACGAGGCCGCGAGGGCAATGATATCAGTAAACCACCTTGACATCGACGATCATCCCCTGCAGGAAATCCTCTGCTACCTCAACGCAGCATGCGACTGGATCCATGCTTCCCTTGAAGGGGCGCCAAGTAGGACGGATTCTCAGAAGCCAGTCGGCGTATTAGTCCATTGTGTCCAGGGAATCTCACGATCTGGTGCTATCATTGTGGCATATTGTAAGTGGAAAGTACCCAATCACGTTAAGATGCTAGGCCTTGAAAACTCGACGCTAACGTATTCCGGACAGTGATGAAATATCATTCCCTTTCATACCCTAACGCTCTGGCCGCGGCACGGGAGTACCGTCCGCTCATAGCGCCGAACCGGGGTTTCGAGCAGCAACTTCGTATTTGGGAGCTCTGCAGGTATAATATTCACCTGGCTGGGTCCGCTTTGTCGACTGGTGCCCCTGCGCTCCGTCCTGAGTACGAGTTTTGGAAAGCGCAGTGTATGAAGGCCTTTCAGGGGCCTGAAGCAGGAACCAAGAAGGCGATCCGTGAGACGATGGACCTTATTGAAGTTGAACTGGTGAAATGGGAGGCAATGGGCGAAGAAGAAATGAAAACAAGTGCGCCAGTAAGCGAACCTAGTCATTATGATTAAAATTATCTCTACATGTTCTAGGCTACTCGTAAGGAGCCATAAGCTTATTTCCCAATACTTTTGACGGGAATTCCGTTACACCCAAGGCCGTGGTATGTGCCCATGGCTTCATGGTTATCTCCCGGTGGATAGTTGCAGCAAAACAATTACTCCACTTAAGACGCGGAAAGTGCCGTGACACATCTTCGATGGTAGACTGGCTCACGAGGTCAGCATGCGAGCCTGTGTTATCTAGATGGTCGATATCATATTAGCATGTTTACACCCCATTGTCCAAGATGATACATCCATGGCAGAACTGACCAAAAATCGTCGCCAATTGAATCAGCTGCCCGACGGCAGTAATGGTCCCAACCTCACATAAATCCTGATGCCTAATAATCGCTTCCGCGACACTTTCTGCCTGCGCCCTGGGTGCTATCGACTGGGTATCCCCCTTATCAGCGACATCCCCCTGCAAGACATCTAGTGCCAGCATCCCGCCATAAAACTCGAAACTCATCCTTGTCTTCTCTAGATTCTTATCTGTAGTTCCGATGTCATGCAGGAGACACGCGAGAAAGTACGTTTCATCCGTGAACTTCCATTCCGGAAAGCAGTACTTTTTAATTGCCATGCCGTAGTGGTAGACTCGCATGGAGTGATTGTACGTGGGCTCGGGGAGCTCTTGTTTCGCATAGGCTTGTATTCGTTTTGCGAGAGGTGTGTCTGGGGCAGGTGTTTCGGAGACGGGGAGGAATGGAGCTGGGGAGGATGGGCGAGGAAGTGAGGCAAGGAGTTTCCCTGCTGAGGCTTCAACGGCAGTGAAGCCATAGTCCGTTACGGGAGCCGAAGACATTGTTCAAATGATACTAGGACCTTGAGTTGTGAATGCTGCGGATGCTGCGGATGCTGCTCTAGTGTTATTCCCCGGTATTCAACTGAATTCAAACAAGAAGACCACCATATCCGCTGGGAAAGGACAGTACTGGCATTTTTATACCCCATCCATCCGAGCCATTCCATCCGCCAGCTGCAGCTGGGAAAATTTGATGAATAATGTAGATACAGGTTGATTAATCATGGATTAGAAAAAGGACCTCGTTCCTGGTTGACTACGTCAGAGGCAGGGATTCTGATATCTACGACAGAAGGCTATCTACGGAGAAATAGGCGTTTGGAAGTCCCAAGAGGCGTCGCGAAAAAGCTGGCTATTTTTAGAAATCTGGAAAACACGGCATTAAACTTGGAATACGGAGTACATCGAAGTCATTTTTGCTTCTTGAGCCGTAGAGAATAAGAGTAGCTAAACGCTATGGGCAACAAATACATTCGCACATCGCCCTCCTCGACCGTTCATCGCATCGATTGCTGACAAGAAGTATCTTACATCTTTTCAAAAGTCGCCATCAAAGAACCTGAAATGTTTGTTAGCTAGAGTAGCCCTACAGCATGGAAGAGAATGTGAAAAAAACATACCAATGAACGTAGTGATCAAACGTGACCGGACCTGGCAGATATCCTCCGGAACCAGCCAGATGGTAGCGCCCATTTTTCTCGCAATACTGATCGCAAGTTTTGCGTTCGCGTACGCATCTTCGTCGGTCCGTCCAGGGGTAACGAGGTCGTAGTCAACGTAGCTACTCTTCATACCATTCAAAACGTCAAGAAGGAATATGCCGCTGCCAATAGTCTGATCTTTGAAGCTTCGAATGGACGAACTCTTGCCGCCCTTTCGGGACATTTCGTTGGCCCATTGGATCATTTCTCCATCCGTAATTTCACGCTTGCCCATGCGTTTGGCAAGAGAAGAGAGTGTGTTGGTGATATCTTTCCTCATAAGCTGCCACACCAGGCCTAGTGTCAGCGTTCGTTGACCGTCCGTGATGTCAGCTCCCTGAATCCCAACGAGCGAGAAGCGGTTCTGTTTTCCGAGTTCGATCGCATAGTTTGTATTCTCAACAGCCTTGAACTTCATCATCTCGCCTCCGTGCGCGGGTGGCTTGTTAACGTGTTTCCAGTTCACGCTACCTGGGATAACTTTGTCATAGGCTTGAAGGAGGATAGTTCCGTCCCTAAGGTCGTCAAATAGGGAGTTGACTGCGGGCTGGACGTCCAAAGAGTTGAGCCAGAGGGTGAAGACTCTAGCTTCACGCTCGCCTTCGGCGTCGAAATCTTCCACCTCCAACTTGTCTTCTTCGGTGATTGGGTCGAGACCGGGGTGGTTGTTGAACAAATTCGCGACAAACGCCAGGTTGAGCTTCGGGTTCCCCGCGACCAGCGAAGTCGGCGTCAGGAACTTGCGGCATTGTAGTAACTCTGCGTTCTGGAGGACTTGCTCTGCACGTTGGAGTAAATCAGGAGTCTGGAGTGGCTTTCGCGAACAAAGATCTGGGGCCAATTGATTTAGGAGAACTGTGTAATTGGCGCCATCCTTCACATCACTCGAGAAGTTCGAAACTCTAGGGAATGAGAGCGATCTGTTAGCAACCGCATCTCCTCACTTGCCTTCAAGCCCTTACCTTCTATCCCAGTTTGCATTTGCCAGGTGATAGTTGAACCAGCGAAGTAGGATTTGCTCAGGGGGAAGTCGAAGGAATTGTTCTAAAGTCTCGTCTTCTTCAAGGAGCCGGTAAAGCTCTGGGTGCAATTTTATGTCAATTTTGCCCAAAAGCCCTCGACGGATAATCTGCCAAATCAGGCCGAGAATAAGATGCTCTCGGACTTCAATGATATCGCCACTGCCGATGTTGACAACCGAACAGCCAATACCTTTCGCCGAGTTGATAACAATGTTGTTATTCTCAGTCATATGGAATGCATTCAGTTGCTTCGTCTTCTTTCCTGGTCTATTCAACACACGCTCGTCGATGGTATCGGGCACGCTGTCATTAATGAGCTTTGCAAGCACTAGTCCGTCTTTGCATTCATCGAACATTTCAAAAGTGTCGGTGGGAAACGGCAGCAGATGACCGATATCCGGATCTCCGGCAAGTACAGCATTGATGTGTCTCGTAAATTCCGTCCTTTCGTCTTCATTGATGGTATGTGTGACGTTTGCCGATGAACCTTGCACATGAATCTTACCACCAACGCTGCCTTTGGAGACATGCCCACGGATTGGGGAGGCTTGGGCAGCAGCAGGAGGAGCAGCGCTGGCACTGCGAACTTTTGCTATAAGCTATGCGCCGCACCGGTCATCGTTAGTAAAGATTTCACTGAGGGGCTGTAAATCAGGGAGACGAACATCAACGTAGTCTTCTAGCTCAACACGGCGTGAGCTATCCAGCTCTACCTCCTTCAATGCTGACCGTACGACATCATAAGGCTGCCTCTCCGACTGTTGAGTCGCCTTAATCGCAGTCGCTTCGTCGAGGTAGCCCTTGTCGTCGACATCTAATCGCTGGAATGCGTCTTGAAGGGCGAAGATTTCATTCTGTTGGAACTGGGGGAACTTTCTGCCACAGTCTTTTAGCCCCTCCTCCCAAAGCCATTGTCTCGTTGAGGGACGCTTTCCGGCCGAGCGCAGTAACTCACTTTTGCAATTTGAAGATATTCATGGCTGTAATCGAATGCAGTGTCCTGTCGTGAGCGTGCTACGAGGGTAAGTAGGAATGAGGTGGGGGGCTGCGTCGAGGGGTAAAACTGATTGTCAGGCAGGATTGTCTGGTGTCGTCGGAGAAATCGCAATATTTGTAGCTCAGAATGACGTACATCAAAACATCCAAGAGGCCGCGGGTATTATAAGGCAGGACAGGATGAGAAGAACGAAATGATCAGCTCAGGGGAAACATCCTTAATTTATAAGGCTGAGTTTCACGGAAAGCGTTTGTCTGTTTGACACGAAATTGCCAACAGGCATCTACATATTCCTGCGGGCAATGGTTACGTATTCTCTCCAGGCGTCATTCCACAGAATTGCTCAGCCTTGGGACACATCCGGACTTGGGCGCCCAAACCCATCGATCCCAGGCTCATACATTTTATGCATAATAGGTATATGGATCTGCTCCTTCGTGACATCGCTAATTCTCCAAGCTTTCTCTTTACTAGTTGGCTTTATCTGCGCCATTCAGGTAGAACAGAAATACGAAATACCAGTTTTGGAGCTGCCTCCGAGCTCTTGTTCGGAATATTAAGACTTCAACATACAACTAACCGCTAGTTGTCCTGTGCCTTAAATACCTGATACAAAACACTGGGTATATGTATACTACCTTTTGAGCCGCGAAGCTTCTCAGCTCTCCAGAAGTTGAGCAGAAGCACATAGTATTGGAGGTTAATCCAGGTAAATACTATCGTCAATCTAAGTTGCTTGACAGTTTGGCTAGTATCACTAGAGAAGCAAAACAAGATATGCGATTAGTCCATTGGCTGGATCAGTTTCTTAAGACAAAAAATCGTAAGTGGTACTAGCAAACATAAATGCCATGGAAAATATCCTTGTGGACGGACTTGACATCGACTAGGGGATGCCATCAGCAACTAGTTTCTCAACAAGGGCAACAGTAGCTTCAGGGCCTGCGGCCTTGTGAAGCAGTACTTTTCCAGCCTTGTCTACCGCAAACACTCCGCGGATTGTTCCCTTGGGTTGCTTCTTGAGGCCAATGGCCGCGATCAACTTGGCTGATGGATCGCAGATCAAGGGATAAGGAAGCTTCTGCTTCTCCTTGAACTTGGTGTTGGCGCTTGGACTGTCAGCGGACAAGCCGTAAATTGAAAGGCCGGTTGAGGACAGGCGGTCGTAGCCGTCGCGGAACAGGCACGCTTGCCTTGTGCCTTTGCAACAGAGAAGGTCAGCAACGCATAATTCAGCGCTTTCTTCCTGAATATGAACCGTGACATAGCCGCTGCCACGCGGGATATAATTGCCTGATACACCTTTTGAGGTTCGAACCTGGACGGCTAAGAGAACCGACCCAGATTCGCGCATCTCCAGGATTCTTTTTTTCTTCTGCAGCATACGTTCCACTTGCAAGAAATTAAATGATTGGAATCGACTTACATCCCGGAGTTGAAGCCTTTGGATACGTAAACAGCACCACACCGTCCTTGCTTGACTCTAGAAGCGCTTTTAGAGAAGATGGCGTGCCATCTTGGAGTTGCACTTCGTCCTGATATTGCTCGAGATCGAGGATGGTTCCAACGATAGGGATCTCAGGACTCAAAGATTGCACGCTCTGTTTAGCTTCTTTCGCTTTGGGCTTTGGTTCTTTCGCCTTTGGAGCTGAGGCCTTCGTAGCAGCCTTCTTCTTCGTAACAGGCGCGTCTTTGGGCTCCGCTGGAGCTTTTCGTTTTCTGAGTTCCATTGGCATTTTGGAAAGCGGGGGAATAATTCTGGGATTATTAAAAAATCAAAAAAAAAACGCAAGAGATATTGCAAACAATCCCCAATCCACAAATTTCAAAAGGTCGTAAGATGTGAAGCTGAACGAGGACGTGTTGATGGTTGTTTTGACTAGCAGAAAAGCAACGATACGCGGGATCTGAACGCCTCTCAGGCCCCCTTAAATGCTTGTCGGCCAATCCGTGATCCTGGGCGTGTCTTCTTCTGTAGCGACTCTTCGAAAGATACGATACGTAGACTAATTTACCCGGGCCTTACTATTTATTCTGTGAATATCTGCCGCAAAACTAATACTAGCTGGCGTTTTGCACCCTTAACATCATCCCCAGTTCGATGAAGCCTGCAATTATGGTCCCGTCGCAACTGGCTTTTCCTCCGATCATTTCACTCTATAGGGACATTGCTACTTTCGCGGTGCTGAATGCTATTACTCGACGCGCTGATTTTGTCAAATCAAGGTTGATCTGGACTGTCTCGACGTAGCATTGATGCAGTGTGGAAGAACGTAAACGTCAAGCCGGCTGGAAGTGTCATTCACGTGACACACCCAGACCTCCGCAACGACCACTTTGATTGCATTCGATTCCGATATTAGGACGTTGAACCACATAGTTGATGACCAGCGAATCTAGTATGTGTCCGTGTTTATGTATTTTGAAAATCGATTTGTGAGAGTTTACTGACGAACCTCCAGTGATTTCGTAGCCGGTCAACCACCATGAGACCTACAAGAATTCTGGGTGCGGCGAAGGCAGCAGGGAACGCCGTTCCTGTCAGCCAGGTAACGCACACGATCGAGAGCAGTGCTTGACTAGCAGAATAGTCAATGCTAATAAACTAATGTGCAGAAATATACCCTCCAATCGTACGGTATATGGGAAAGGCTTCGGCGTCTTCTCTCCATTGATCCAAACCGCTCTACTGGTGTGCCCATCAACGCCCAATTCCGTAATCCCACTCCTGGAGCACTTCCACCGCAATCCTACTCCGACCCGGTGACCATCCCTGCTGGCGACATCGCAGATAACCCATACTGGAAGCGAGATGTCAGAAGGAATTACCCACAGCCAAGCGTGCTTAGCCAAGCCGATGTTGTTGGGCTCCTCACGGTTGGAAGCAAGGCCGAACCAAACGAACAAGCCCTGCTTGCTGGAGATGCTGGCAAACAACAATTGGTCGAAATCAAGCAGGAAGGTGAAGAGCGCGGCCTGGCGGCATTCTATGCAGGCAAAGGGAATGGCGCTGTCCGTGTATTAGGTCCCAATGGGCTTCCACCATTTCCAGCCAATCTCAATCGCGGTGCCAAATACCCGAAGAGCGAAGAACAATCATATCCGTCCAGGTGGGCATTTGAACAGAAGAAAATGATACGGCTCTAAATGCATGCTAATCTTGCCACAGATATCCGTGCCGAACTTTTGTATGACCCGACTATCGATCGAGCGGACTCTTTGCTACTAAATAGACCTCAAATGTACTGTACAGGACTTCCTTATCAAAACATTACCTAGCATTCAATTCTAGTTATACCAGTTTTCCATACACTCCAAATTCCCGTACGGATTTGATCCTGCCTATTTGTTTTGCTTTGTACATACTCCGTATACCTGGCCCTTGTTGTCCTGTAGCAGCCAGAATAGCCCCTCGAAATCTAAGATACCGCTGAAGCGACTACCTTTATGGATCTAGGTGAACCTCATCGGAACAGATGCAATGGTGAAACCATCAAACAAGGCAAATTGGCCAATAGCATTAGTCCAAATGTGGCTAGTAGATGACTGGCAGCCTGGTCTCTGCCAAGCCGGCAGTGGAGATTCAATAGTCCGCCGAAATTTTGAAATCGTGAAGCATTTCGAGTAACAAATCCATGCCCTTTGACTGTTCCTTAGGTTATAGTCGAAATTTGCGAGCTGCTTCTCGGAATGGAGTCGCCTTCATCCGCGCAACCCACTACATTTGACCCAATAGCGGTCGCCCCAATTACCGAGACGCTTTTGTCGAAACCAGAAGACTTCCTGGGACCTTCCGCGCTTCTATTCTCGCAATCGGCGGCCGCCTTGAAACATTACCTCGATTCTCTCGCCTCTAATACAGTCCAACTACAGCAGAAACAGCAACTGCTTCAAGGGAGACACAAGCGAAAAAGAACAGAAAACGGTTCGGTCCCAAGTTCGAAGAAGCTACAGCTCCGGGAGGTCCATGTTCAAGGCTTTAATGTACAGCAAGTATGGGAGCAAGCGCAGCGAGTGTTGAAAACCTCGTCAGACCTTACCAGAGAGCGCATTACCGCTGCGTCACAGAGCGCCTTGTTAACGGGCGATGATGCTAGTAGTATCGGTTCCCCTGACTCAGGGCCTGACGAGAATCAGTTTAGCCAGGAGGAAGGGGAAGAGAGTGACATAATTGATGGGCTGGATACTGATCAGCAAGATGTTACGGAATATCTTGACGATGAAGATGAGGAAAATGATGATGAACAACTCGAGATGTCCGACAGCCAAGCTGAAGACGAAGCTGAAGACCGGGTAAATCGCGATCGTGCGACAAAAAGGACTGAACCAAAGCCCTTCGTACAGGATCGCCACGGCCTAAACGATGGATTTTTCTCAATTGACGAGTTCAACAAGCAGTCAAAACTCTTTGAAGAACTGGATGCGAAGCGAGCAAGAGATGATAACGTTGGCAGTGACGAGGAAGATATCGATTGGGAAGCGGACCCGTTCGCAGCTGGCGAAGTCGAGTCAGATGTCGGAAATGGGGAGGAGGAAGACGATGAGGGCCTACACGAGCATGCCGATATTGAGGATGACGATGACCAGTCCTTGGATGATGGTGATGACGATGATGCACGGAATGCGACCTATGATCAGTTCTTTGACCCTCCCGCATCGGAAAATATCAAGAAACAGGCTTTGCCAAAGGGGAAAACTGTCAAGCAAGACTCTAATCTGGATCTTGATGCAGATGTTGAGAGGGCTATGGCCGACGTTCATCGCGATCTATTTGAAGATGAAGATTCTGAATTTGGTGATGAGGATGAAGCGTCCAATAATAAGCCCGGTGCCAATCTATCGACTCATGAAAAAGCTCGAGCTAAAATCACCGACGAAATCCGTCGACTTGAGGCTGCTAATGTTGCGAATAAAGAGTGGACGCTTGTTGGCGAGGCGAAAGCAATGGATCGGCCTGTCAATTCGTTGATTGAAGAGGATTTGGAATTCGAGCGAGTTGGCAAGCCCGTCCCGGTGATTACGGCAGAGATCACGGATGATATGGAATCACTTATCAAGCGGCGGATCGTTGCTAAAGAGTTTGATGATATCATCCGGAGGCCACCGCCTGGACTTGGGGACTACGCAGAAGCAAAAAGCAAATTCGTTTTGGATGAAACGAAACCTCAGCAAAGCCTTGCTGAGCTCTACGAGGTCGAGCATCTACAAGCGACTGATCGAAACTACGTCAGCAAGAAAGACGAAAAATTACAAAAAGAGCGAGATGAAATCACACAGCTCTGGAATAGTATCTGCTCTCAGTTGGATACACTTTCAAACTTTCACTTCCGACCCAAGCAACCGTCTGCTAATATTCGGGTGGTGGCTGATGTGGACACAATTGTTATGGAAGATGTTCGACCTGCCGGTGGGGATGGCTTGAGTACTGCTGGTACCCTTGCGCCACAGGAAGTATATACCCCAGGCGATAGGGGCCGAACGGGAGAGATAATGACGAAGAGCGGTGCTGCGGTTGCCAGGGATGAAATGTCTAGGGAGGAGAAGCTTCGGCACAGAAGACGTGAAAAGCAAAAGAAACGGAAGAGGGCCGTAGAGGCTCTTGGGAACCCTAATAGCTCCGCGGCAAAGAAGCAGCAACTCGTATCAAGTCTTGGAAAGGGAGGTGTCAAAGTGATTGCAAAAGATGGCACGTTAACTGATATCCGTGGGCAAAAGGTGTCTACTTCAGACAAATCTACAACCCAACATGGTCTGAAGCTATAAATCCGTTGGTACTGAAGTATGTCAATTGGTGCAAGGAGAACAATATTACGTGCTTTCAGGCTGTTTATTATTCTTGTTGACCGGTTGTGGTCTTCTCTTTAAAATATACAAAAATATACTCTGGTGTTTACAGGCCACCCGATCGATGCCGTCTGTGACCTCGGTGATTTCAAATACCTTCCGCGCCATTTTTATGAATCGTAAATCCGCCTTACGGCGCTTCTTGAAACAGAAGTAGCATACCGAATCCTCGCCCATCAACCCATCAAGTGTGGAAACCAGTAGAGGGAATGCAGGCTCGAAGTAAACGCAGTCCGCCGCGAGTATAACCTCGGGGTGCCGTGGCAAGCTTGCAAGCGCCTCCGTATCGCCCCAATCCAGCAACGCAGCAATAGCAGAATCCGACAGTTCATTCAACGCGATGTTCTCCTTGATGAGGGGTAGCATGGGTGCCTGGTCGGTGACATAGATAGGCGAGTCGATCTTGCAGCCTTGCGCGACTGCCAGGCCGACAAGGCCGCTGCCCGCTCCTAGTTCAACGCTAACAGATAATAGTATGTGTTAGCCAGATCGCGAATACTCTCAGTGCGCTGCGCTTTCACCAATATTAATAGAAAAATCTTACATTCTCTTCCCAACAAGATCTTCCCTATGCTTTCGTAGCATGTATTTTGTCAGCACCATTCCCGCCGGCCAAATATGACCGCCACATCCCTCTTTTGGATCCTCTTTTAGCTTCAAAGGAGGAGTCAATAAGCCGTCAAATGTGAATTGAAGCGTAGTTGCAGTCTTTAACTCTCTAGCAGGGACAAGAGATTCGCTAACCGCCAGCTCTTCGGGGTTGGAAGAGTTTGCGCTGGGGTTGCAGTGGCCATCATCAGCCATTGAGCTACCGAGTCAAAATGCTATAAGAGGTCGTTGCAGAATGAGGCGTGACTGACTGGGCGAAAGGGAGCAAAGGATGCCGTCCTGAGCGTGATCGAAGGAGGGGTGCAGCTATCTCGCCTGTCAGCGTAACTTTTTGTCCGTCTTATCTGATCTGATAAGATAACGGACTGCCAGCTAATAATCACGTGAGTATCGGGCAGATCGGGCCGAGATTGATCTCCCGACTTCCAAGGAAGCTTGATTCCATGAATGTCCTTCTGTCGCAAGGCGGCGCAACACAGGCGCTCAAGGGCCATGGGATTCACTCGGAGCTTACATGAACAATACAGAGTACCCCGTGGGGAACCAGGAACTAGGTCGTCTACAGTGATCAGCCCGCTCCCCCACCCACCACAAAGCAATTGCTCCATTTTTTGAGGCATATTAACATATTCTCAAGCCTGGTTGGCAACGTGAGACAGTCTCCAGGTGGATTTCAGGATGCTCACTTAACATCATCTGACTTACCAGACAGGGAAGTATGGGTTAGGTGGTAACATCAACAACGTCCCGACGCCTCCCGCGAGGTTGGAGATCATGAAGTTCTTTGTGTCTGAAAAAGCCTCAGTTCATCTTTAACTTTGGAGCTATCATGGACTTGGCACGCATTTCTTTGGATTCATGAGATCATTTCTCACCGGCATGTTTGTTTCATATTGGGAGTGTGGGAAAAAATCACTCAAGACCGCATGTTGATCTGGAGTCGCGATGAGAGCAACGCGAGGCTACAATGTGCCCAGCAGATATAAAAACGGGGTGAATACCCCGGGTTTTGGGGAGCAGCAACAAGGCCATCCATCTTAGCTCTACCTCCTTTGAACAATCTTTCTGCTCAGCTCCATACCTTCTTCAGACCCTCCCCAAGATTTACCCAAAACTTGTTCACTATGCAATTCAAAACCATCCTTAGTGCCTGCATTCTCGGGCTTGCTTCCTTCACCCTCGCCGCTCCGCCCACTCAGAAAGACTCAGTCGACTGGTATATGAAGCACGTAATGCCATACCAAATTCAGCGCATCGAGGACTTCCGCGGATACTTCCCTAACCTGAGCCCCGAACAAAATAAATATCTTGATACTCTTGGCGAGAAAATGAAGCATATGGATTTCAAGGGTTTTGACGAATTCGAATACGCGGGCAAACGACTCTTCGGACAGAAACCCGGCGATAGCCCTAAGCGAGAAGTGCGACCCGGCTACCCTAAGGGCCCCGGCCTTGAGACGCTTATCTCGCCTATGCGAGCTGTTGTGGTTTGGTTCCAGTAAGGAACGAACTTCGGTGATAATGCTTCGCATACGACATTGGTGTGGGAGCTATGCGTTGAGGAGGTTTGATTGCAGCATTTTCCGGTCAAGATGCGCAAAGGCCTACGCCATCTTCTTACCTTCATCAAACGGTCGACGCAGGAGGTACCTCGTGGATGATTTCAGAGACTGAGTGTACCGGGGATTTTCAGTTCATTGTGGAATGGACACTGGGTGCTACATAGGCGAATTTGATGTTCTCTCTCCCATGTATTTTTAGGTCGTCCATGTGCTTGGAACGAGGCCCGTCGCAGGAGGATGCTGAATACCGAGTTTAATGATTGAATGAGAAAGTATGCTGGTCAACCATTTTGCATGCACGTGTAGACGGAGTACAGTCAACTGCCTTGCTTTCGTTTTCCGGATCATTGTAAATTTCATTCCCAGTAATAGCTGTAAGCTTGGTGTGCTTGGAGCGAATCCCTGAGACACTATGCGGCCCAAACAAACATGGTTTCACTCCGAGCGATCTATTGGCACTTGTACGTACAAATTCTTTCAGCGTGCTATAGCTGAGCGAAATATGATATCCCTGGCCGTATCACCGATGGTACTGTCGAGCTGATATGAGCCCTCACGGCATGGAAATATTGTGTGGCCACCGTAATCGCCGCATCCGACGTCGCTTTGCGGTGTCATACAGAGCATGCATTATCGAGAAATGGTGTCACTATTCGCGAGAAAACTGGATGGCAAAGTCCTTTCTTCCTCGATTCTAGCCCTAATAAGTCGCTATCATAGACGAATAGTAACAGTGAGTTGAAAATGCAAAAGCATCTCATAGCGTACGAGATTGCAAAAGAGAAGCGATCACAACATTTATTCCCTTATTATCATGCGGACCTTCAGAGAGACATGTCCGTTCATCAAGTTGTAGAGCTACACTAAGTGATTTCTGCAGCACATCCAACAGCGCCCCTATGTAAATCAAGCTGTTAGAACTTCCTGAGGCAGCAACATCCATTTAAGATGGTTATGAGGACAGGGAGTCATACAGGGCCCGGTTTTCGGATAGCATGCTACATTTCAGATTAGCTATTTCGACTGCTTCGAATCAAGAATTGACAAATAAGAGCCTTGTACACACCCATCCTGGCAAACAGGTTGGTAAAGTACATATTTGATAGCATTGCCTTTCATCCATTTTGTGTAGATATGAATTCGGGGCACTCATTGCCTGCGCAAATAGGAGAGATGCCACGACTGCAAAGGTGCCGAGTGAACGCATGTTGGCTTGTTTTGAGCTTTGCGCTTGGGAATTGAGGTGCCTAGGTTAGGGATTGAATGGATATCACAAAAATGGTGTGTGAAGGGAGATGCCAAAGATTGAAGCCAGGTTAGAAGGGGTGAATTTCTGTGCTTTATATGTGCTTGATACCATTCTATTTCAGGTGTAAAGGGAGAATGCGAATTCATTTCGCACTTCCTGCTTTCTTTGTTCGCGACTGGAAAAGTCTCCCCGAGGCCCATGATCTGCGACTGATCCACGCAGGATGGTTTGATACAATGCCCGCAATAAATTGGTTGTATTGCCCTATTTGACATGGCACAAGCTCCATGTTGGGAGCATGGTCTCTTAAGACGCAAAACCAAACATTCAAACCGTTTCCAAGCCTGTAAAGGCTGGCGCCACTATTTGTAACTCGAAATAACACTTCAGCTGGTAGCACCCGTCCTCCTTCTCGACATCGAAATGGTCACAATGCCTCATGACTGCAGAGCGCAGAGCGGCGAGGGCTATGCTATGTATCAGGGCTTGCCACATATAGTGAGCAACGATATAATTCTCACCTGGCGCTGAGATCCAGATTCAGTGGCTAAGCACGGCAGCAGGTCCAGCAGTCCTAATAGTGGTGTTAAAAAGCTTCATTTTCCTATACTAGGAAAATAAACGCAAAGAGGCTCATACTTTGAATTTTTTGGGTTCCTATTTTCGAAAACAGTTAGTCTAGTCAGATGCTATGTCATGAAAGGGATACACACAAAGCCAGGAGGACATTTGGCTATTGGTTGATGCCTGCAGATACGGAGGCAAACTGGCGCATTTTGCATATCGTTCTCAGGTGTCGGCGCAGCGTGGGCAAAGAAAAAGAAGTAGAAGAAAAAGAAGAAGTAGAAGCTCAAGGTGTTGAAAAAGTTCATGGTTGCGAATTGCAGTAGCAAAGACTATTGTGTTTGTATCAAGGTCTTCTAAGACTGTAACCTTACTGATGGATTGTATGTAGATGCTAGTTAGGGAATTATGCTGGTCGGGCAGCCTTATTTATAGGACTTCTCCCTAGAGCATAGGGACCCATTTCCTTCATCACCTCGTCGAGTGATCTGCTTCAGCTCGCCATATCGTAGGCCAAAACTTGCTTGGTGCAGAATCAGGGAGGAGACGCAAACGAAGACGCAGATCAATGCATGCTTTGATGACATATTCACAGCCAGCCCACGTAAACCGACGCAGCTCTCAGGGAAATATATGTACTCCTCTCGTATCTTCGTGATGGAAGACGGCTCTGTTGGCTCGTTTTCGAATCCACTTTGATTGTTGGGCCGTGGAGTTCTACACAGCGAGTGACCAACAGGCAGCCAAGGCATCGGGATCGATAGCTAAGTATCTCCTCGGCAAATATGCAGCCAAACTAGAGCGATCACTGAAGCTGAAAAGGCTTCGGCTAGCGCAACTCCCGCCGTGATGGGCACAGCGAACGCATCGCAGATCTATTCTCCGGCATCGCTCTAATCTCCCATTGGTGCCCAGGTTGATCGGCAACTAATTCGGGCCGGACGGGGATTTCGGGTGTCGATCCGCCCAACTCCTGCTGTGAGTTGCTTGGAAATATCACCCAATCACCCAGAACGCCTTTGGCCTTGCGCTTGCTGCGGGGCATTCTGCATGGCAATACGATTATTTTGGGCTCGGAGGCTATCTCGTTGGGCAACGTCATCCAGTCTTCAACCTGGGTCATTTGATCTGGTGGACTGAAAGTCGTCGCCTCGGATAACCAGTTGCCCGGAATTTCCCGTAGCAGTGCGGTAATGCCATGGAGCTGGAACTCAACACTTCCACATGCGATTTATAGACAGACATCTTCGTGAAAGACCGGGTGTTCGTATCAGGACGACTTCGCCAAGCGGTTTCTGGCAGTCATAGGCTTACACTGCTCTTGAACGGCGCACCTTGCTTTGATCATTCCAGGTAGCAATGGAGAAAAATACGGCCCCGTACAGAGTTAGGGGATTCGCGCTGCCGGCATCAAGATATGCAGGAGGCTGTCCCGCACCTAATCATTCGCAAATGCTGGACACCTCTGGAATGACCGGGGCGTGAGAATTGTATGGGTAAGTCAGAAGCTAAGGACAACGAGGTTAGCTGGAACAGACTTTGCTCGGGTCTAAGCTGCGATTGTCGCTGGTAAATCTTGTAAATCTTGTAAATCTTCAAAAAACAAAATTGATTGGTAAAGTCAAGGAGGAGAATATTTCCGGGTAAAGGATTATATTCGTTGCAATAACCAGGCCATTGCTCCAAATAACCGACGTCGCTTGCAAACAACCAATCGACTCTCTTTTCGTATCTATTTATCATCCAGGCCAATTTCGGATAGGCGATGGCTCATGAAGAATTGATATTCACTTTTTGGCTGCTTTCTCTTGCTTTTCCCGCATTGCAGCTCTCGCGCTTCGGCTTCCCCCCAATTTCGGGCCGCGAGGAACGTCGCCTTTGGAGGATTTCGTATTCTTTGACCTAACACCACGCCTCCGTGATTGAATGGCATCCAAGAAATCCCTTCTAAACTGTTCGGCGATTCGATCGTCCGCGGCCTGATCATCGTTGAGCTCTTCCTGCTCTGGTTCCTCATACACATCAACTGTAGGTGCATTAGCATCTCTGAAACAAGCAAATTAAATAAAATTCAAGGAAATAGCTTACGTTTGCTTTCCCGTAATACTTCTTCTACCAACTGGTCTCGCCTGATATCTTCGCTATTGCGTCGCTTTCGGTTGCGCCACGGCTTCCCTTCTTTATCTGGGCGGGGATTTTTCCCTCCTGCGTCCATGTCATCTATCTGCACTGGATCGCCCTTCACAAGGCTTCTCGTAGCGGCTTCTGTTCGCTCGATGTTTCGCAGCTTGGAATCGGGGCCTAAATCAATTTCATGAAGTTTGCCCAAAGTGGCTGGTTGACGTTGAGGCAGTTTGTGCTCCCGTCCTTGGCTGCCAACTTCTTCCAATATTAACTGGTCAGATGTCGGCTCAGCCAGTGGACTCCGGACATGACGCTTAGCCATTTCACCCTCTATATAAGTCATCCTTATCTTGTTAGTTCCCATCACAAAGAACAAATTAAATATTATCGAAAGAGTAATACGTACATATGCCTATCCACGTCAACCTTCTGCCCAGTAAGGCCAACAAATCGATCTGATATTCCACCTAATCGGCCATTTCCAGTCTCATTTGCCACCGACTCTTCTGATGATGGTCGACGTGCATTCCCTGAAATCCCCTTTGGTTCTGTAGAAAATTCTATGCCTGCTCTCCTTGACTTAAGACCCCTTCGAGCACGAAGTAGCTCTGCAATACGTACCGATTGGTCATCGTCTTCAATGCCGGGAGTGGCAGAAGGGGTGCGGTCGTTGGACCCTTGCTCAACTGGTCGATCTTGGGTGCCTGGTGATGAATCGGTGGGGGGTGTCGACGGGCGTCTCCGTATGAATTTCCTTCGCTTCGCTGGATTGAAGAGAGGCTGCTCGATCTCCATCCTGTAGACGTTCTTCAAGTATTGTGATTGATGATGCTTTCGAGATGGATGTTGCGGATTCATGGAAATGGAAGATCAAGATTAGATAAGAAACACCAACCATGTGGCGCTATCCCTAAAACGGCAATGACTTTTGCACGCAGCCAAGCCCGCAGCTCATCGCGACCTCCAAGTTGTTCGCGTACCTCAGACTCTGCAATTCCTAGCTGCAAGAATATTAAAACACAATTAGCATCTCTATTTCTTTTCCAAGGCCAATTAGCTTCCTGCCTACGCGTTAGTCGGTATTTCACAAATTTTCTTTATAGTGGCGGCCAGGATGAACTCTTCAGTGCCGCCCGCCACGGCGGAGTATGGTGGAGGTATGACTGTTCGCGATATGTCCATTTCCACGCCTCTTCACCGCGCATGATGCTAAACAGTACAGTACACAGATGAGGTATCTGCCATTATTCTCGATTCAGGATATTCGTCAATTCGGACCGGATTTGCCGGTGAAGACGCGCCCAAATCCGTAATACCGACTTACTATGCGAAATATTCTACGGATGGACAAGACAAACTTATATACGGCGATAGCATCTATGTCTCACCGCGACCTGGCTTGTCCATCCACAATCCCATGGGAAGCGATGGAGTGGTGGAGGATTGGGACATGGCAGAAAAGTTGTGGGAATATTCTTTTTCCTCCCGCCTGACGGGCAACAAACCTGGCAATCCCATGCTCAATGGCTTAAATGATCCGTCGGAGCTGCCGACCGAAATGGAGATCGTCGAGGCGCAAGAGAAACCTTTATCAGACGCACCGTTGCTCATGACAGAATGCGGATGGAATCCTGCAAAGGCTCGAGAGAAAACGATTGAAATAGCGATGGAAAGTTGGGGCACGCCAGCTTTTTATCTTGCGAGGACAGGACCGTTGGCTGCGTATGTGATAAGCCACCCATTTGCAGGTTACCTTATTGCCATGCACTAACTTGGCTTGTTTGTCTTTCAGTTTCGCTGCTGGGAAGGCTTCCGCATTAGTTATCGATGTCGGCGCATCCACAGTTTCGGTCAGCCCGGTACATGATGGATTGATTTTGAAGCGTGGTGTCCAACATTCTCATCTTGCCGGAGACTATATCTCTTCTCAAGTTCGCGCCCTTTTCAAACAGAATACCCCCCAACCGATCACTGTAACACCTCACTACCTCATTTCTTCGAAGACAGCGGTCGATGCTGGCCAGCCGGCACAAGCAACATATCGCACTATCCCTGATGGTCAAGCACCAGATGCATCATTCCGTCGCCTTTTGGAGAATCGAACCATTTCGGAATTCAAGGAGTGTGTCGTCCAAGTCTGGCCTGGTCCAAACAATCTATCGAGTGTCAACCCCAATGGTGTGCCCAACGAAGACATCGCAAAGAATAGTCCAGGTAGACCCTTCGAATTTCCAGATGGTTACAACCAGCTGTTTGGCATAGAAAGATATCGCGTCGTAGAATCGCTGTTCGATCCCAAAGCTGCAATCCCGGATCCTGATTCCGAATTTCCCGCACCTACTGCTGCACAGACAATACCTGAGCTGGTTCGCAGCGCCCTTAATCAGGTTGACATTGATATTAGGCCCCATTTACTGGGTAATGTCGTGATTACAGGTGGCACAACTCTTCTGTACGGATTTAACGATCGGATAAATACAGAATTGACGAGCATGTTTCCGAGCCCAAGAGTGCGCCTGTTCGCTCCAGGGAATACGGTGGAGAGGAAGTTTGGCTCATGGATTGGTGGAAGCATCGTGGCTAGTTTGGGCACATTCCACCAGATGTGGATTTCAAAGAAGGAGTACGAAGAGCATGGTGCCAATATTGTGGAAAAGAGGTGCAAGTGAAATTTTTTTTTTATTTTTCTCGGCTCAAGGAGATGGATGACTTCGCTATGAAAAATTGCGACTGGCGTATGGATAGCGGCTAACCCTAGATGAGGTCATACTGTTTCTATTGAAGGATGAACATCGAAGACCACAGCTAGGAATGTCAAGTTGTGAGTGTTAATCATTGTCAAGCTGTTACTCTAGATGGAGACCCATACGCATGTTCAATGATCCGAGATCTGCATGGAAGCAAGAAGTCTCCATGTTCTATAAGGTGCAGATAAAGAGAATACCGACTTGCGAAGAAATCCATGGTTATATAACCTCAAGTCTCGGTCACGACGGGGTCGCAGCGGAAAGGTCATTGTGCCAGTGTAATCCATTTCCTTGGTAGCCTTAATCCAACCACGAATTCAAGGATTGTCTGTGATGCACTGGAATCCAGCCCAATCTGTCAATCCTTATTTTGTCTGGACCTGGTGATTTTCCCCGTGTTGAGTCAAATTAAGCCGCAGGCTCCCAGTCCGGCTCTAAGATGAAGGACCAGAAAAGATTTCCAAATTAATTAATAACTCTAAGAGGGTACTTGATATATTCTATGATGAGAGCAATACACGAACCACGTTCGCCAACCGTAAACCGAAATTATTCAACCGTAAAACAGAAGCTGGCCCTCTTCCTTTACTCCCGATCACCTTCGTAACCGACCTCGGCCTCATGCGTTGCCACTGGAACATATCCAGCCCCATTGACGCCCGTGTCCTTCACTCCCTCCAAAGCATCGGCTAACTCTTTCGCATCGCGTTTGCCCCGGTCAACGTCAACCATTAACATCAGCGGCAGCGGAAGCAAGATAAGCAAGGCCAGAAAGCCAAAAGCCGGTCGAATCTCTCCATATCGATCGGTAATTGCACCCACAATCGCCGGGCCAAACATGCTCGATCCCTTGTCGGTGATTGCATACAGAGCGTAGAAGGACGCTTCGAAACCGGGCGGAATCAATTCGCCAAAGAAACTGCGACAGTACGAGGACAGCCCGCCAAGTACGAGGCCGTACACTGCCCCGAGTACGTACATTTCCCATGGCTGTTGAAGGCCGAAGACACCAAGTCGTTTGATGAAGGGCAGGAATCCAAGGAGACCGTAGAGAGGGATTACTTCGAAGAGGCAAATGCAGGCTACAATGGTGCGCGAAGGCCGAAGATTGAAGTGGTGCGATATGTAGCTCCATGAGAAAGCTCCAAACACCCCCGATATCATGGCAATGACGTTGATGAGACCAAGTGCTGCGATTTTCATGCCTAATTGTGTTTTGGCGAAGAGAACCGCTGTACCGCTGACCGTGGCGATGCCGTCGGAGAGTAAAAACCAGGCAGCCAGGAATAGGAGCACATCTTTAAGTTGGCGGGCTCGTAGCATTGTCCTACCAAGAGAGACCCAAGCAAAGACAATATAGCTGATCCAGGCCCAATTACCCTTACCATATGTCGATTCTGGAAGTGGAGGTCCAGGCCTAGGCCGGAGCCATAATGCAGCCGGAACTGTGAAAACCAGCCACCATAGCCCAATGATGAAAAGGACGAGGCGGAGAGAAAACGTTGTTGAATGGGTTGCAACAACCAGAAGGATGCAACCCACTTGGACCAGAACCGCAGCAATGTATCCGATACCAATACCATTGGAAGATATCTTTGTAGATAGTTGCAACTCGGCTGATACAAGGGCTGCATCTTCCAGGCTGTGGTCCGCAGGAAGGCTAGGCTCGGGTTGATCTTCTGGAACAATTGCGTGGTCGTTACCGCCACTAATCGGCTCCTCGGCAGCGGCGGCATATCTAGCAGCTTGTATCGACGGATCATTGCGCACAAGGACAGGTAAGAACGAATTTAGCAGTACAAACGAAGCACCGAATCCTGTGTTACCGATGATTGCTAGAACTGCGGCCAAGAGATAAAATCGGGGAAGGAGGAATAGAAAGAGTATCATAGACAATGCACCCATGAAAGCGAAGCCCAAAAGAAACTTCTTCCGGTATACGCCGTGGTCAGCAGCTGCTGACATGGAGATGATGATCACGGATTGTATTAAAACACTTATTGAGAACGTATACATGGCGAAGCTAGCGGTGTTGATTTCTATACCCAAGACATAGATTACGCATTGAGGAGGGCCCGTTGGAGGCAGCATGGAGGAGTGTACCGTGGAATTGAATGCTGGAGCAGTCGGCCAGCTCGCACTGCATGGAGTCTTCTTGTCTGAAAGTAGAACGCCTTGATCTCTCGTCATCTGCTCAAGGGTGATCGGGAGGAAGGAACCTGCATATAATCGTATGAATGGATTAGCTGTTGGGCATTTTAGACGAGCAAGAAAAAGGACAGAAGCATACCCATCGCGCAAACCGCAAACACCTCGGCGGCCCAACCATAGCTATACCACCCGGCCAGCTCCTTGTTGCTGGTTGGCCTCGTGTCTTCGGCAGCATATTTCGGGGCGACTGGGGGACGGATAAGCGCCTCATTCTCATCTGAGCCTCTCCATTCCGGCGGAGGCGAGCTTGTCATTTGTGAAAGAGGGGTACCAAAGTCACATAAGGGCCGGGACATCGAGACTGGTGCCTCGATTGAGGTTGACAAGCGGTCCGGACTGACCGACTCGCAGTTACATCATCATCACGTGTGTTACGCTAGGCCCAATCGGGCCTTTACGCTAACCCCCTTGGGACTCGACATGGTGCCTCCCAAATTCCCCATGCTAACCTCCTTCCATTCAAGACAGCCACAGGGACCTCTCTCACCAGATGAGCAGACCAAAAACCACTTTAGGTGGCTCAGTGATGATATATGCAGCTTGTTGCAAGAGCTAGGGATTATCTACTCTGTTTAAGTCATGTCAAATTTCGCAGAATAATGCCATCAATACTACTAGTAGTAGTTCTGACCAACTGCATCACCAGAGAGAAGAAAATGAATGCTGACAACCATAACTATGCGAGCACAAATGCTTCGAGATTGGGAGGATGTTTCGCAATGGTTCAAGTATTTGCATTGAAAATTTCATTCCATCTAACATCTTGTTTGGTTTTCTCTGTCTCATCGAGGACGTTTCCTCCAAACGCACACTCGCAGCAGTTGCTTGAGGAAATCTGGGAATACCCACATATTAAAAATTGCGTTCAATGCTCTGCACTCCATGCCAGCTTCTATGCAGGAACAGGAACACAGAGGGTGATGTGTACCCTTGCGTCCCTCCCTGCAGGTTGCAGCAGGATTGCGAATCCCATTAATCTTTCTTTTCCAGAGAGGACATCCCGAGGAACTGGGATTGGCCGCTTCCGGGTCTAGACCCCGAAGTATTGGCTGATATATTTAGAAGGCAAACTATTTGCCCCAACATTGGTTTGAGAGCGAACGGGAAGTGGAGCATTGATGTCTCGATTATTTCATGTTGGCAGTTGGGTAACTCGAATCCTTCAGACAGGGTGTACTCAGTCTCTGTCACCACACGCTACAATGTCCAGTGGGCAACGTACGGAGACTCCATAAAGTGAGCAGTCTATGCTCCGTACTCTGCCCAGCATTGCTGAATTCTCCTTGGGGAAGTGTCGCTGGTGAGACACAAAAGGGAGACGCGGCGTTGGTCTTGGCACTGCCCCTGCTCGTGCGCCCCAGCCCCATCGTCGCGGTGGAGCCAGTGTGGCTGATGACACGCCACGCCAGCCAATCAGCGAGCCGCAACCGATGCCAGCTGAGACGCGCCAGGGGGTAAACAAGATCCACCAGCGCAGAATTACAGTACCGTTTGATTACACGCCAAACTGCGGTATTGCTGGTGGACCGACAGCGGTAATTACTAGCCATTTCTGCTGAGCTGGTGCTCTCCCTTCAAGCCATTATGCTTGTCTTTGTCTTGTCTCTCGCTTCCTCCCTCTTCTCTTTGGATGAAAACCTCCCCTCGAAACCCTTCTTTCACTCCTTTGCAAACACTGTTTGGGCACTTCTCGTCATTCGTTAGAACCACCTCAAGTCATGACCTTTTTCAGTTGTCGACGCTAGCTTCAAGCGACCTTTCGTTATCTGAACCGGGCACCTCCTTACCTCCAGCACTGCTTTTCATCTTGAACCTTTTGCTGGCTGATTTCTGTGCGGGTTGATCCTGCCAGTCAGTCTGTTAAATTTTTCAGTGTCTTCCTCCTTCATCTTCTTAATCTGTATCCTTTCTAAAATTTCTTCTTGCATCCCGACGTCAAGAGCCGACTTGTTCGCACATTCGGAGCTTGGACCATCAAACCTCCTCTCTCCTCCAACCTCCTCGAATGTGCGGTTTAGCTTGAATCTCTTCCTTATAATCTGACTAGTTATATTAGCGGAGGGCTACGTCCTGCACTACATCATCTTATCTTTGCTCAACATAGAGTCCTGGTGTGGACTGAGACTCTACCATGGCGTTGAGACAGTTTCTCGCCGCTGCTTCCTTGGCTTGGGTGGTGTTCAGCGGCCCGACTCTAGCTGGCGACATATTAAAAACCAACGGATTCTTAACGTGTCTAGATAATGCCGATATCAAGGTTGAGCGGCTCAACCTGAGTTTTGACCGGTCAACCAAACAGATTACCTTCGATGTTGCGGGATCAAGTGCCAAAGAGCAAAAAGTGACTGCCTCTCTTGTTGTCAATGCCTACGGGCAGCGATTCACACAAGATTTTGACCCCTGTGATGACAAAACGAAGGTCGAGGCTTTGTGTCCAGGTATGATTGTTTCCCAAAAAAAAAAAAAAATCCAGTATTGAACAATAACTAATACCTTCTCTCTAGTTCCCGCCAGGTCATTCTCGGCAAAGGACACGGTCACAATACCTTCTGATTTTGTGGACAAAATCCCCTCCATTGCATTTGCGATTCCCGACCTCCAAGCACAGGCAACCTTAGAATTGAAATCGAAGGACGATGACAAGCCTCTTGCATGCATCCAGTCTGTTGTTGGAAATGGTAAAACGCTTGAGACTCCCGCAGTCTCTTATTTCGCTGCTGGCATGGCTGGTGCTGCGCTGGCTTTAACTGGCGTTGGTGCTGCGCTCGCAGGTGGAACTCCAGGCGCCGCTTCATCCGGGCCCACATTTGGGGATGTTATCGGGTGGTTCCATTCTATGGCTACGAATGGAATGCTGAGCGTAAGCTATCCACCGGTTTATCGCAGTTTCACAAAGAATTTTGGTTTCAGCACTGGCCTTATTCCATGGGTTCAGATGCAGTCCACAATCGACGATTTCCGAAATCGAACTGGAGGAAACCTCACTCATAGCAACGTGGCCTTCCTGCGGAATGCCACTCTCATTTTTGCAGACAGCGTCGATCCAAAGAAAACAACCAGGCGCGGATTAGAATCTGTATTCAACATTCTGCCACTTGCGATACGGGATTTGGAAGTCAGCACGGATAATAGTACGTCAGGTGGCGACTCTGAGAGCAGTGAAGGGGGAATCAACCACTTGGTCAAGGGTATCAAAGCTTACGCCGAACAATATTCGATTCCCGAAACAAATACATTCATGACAGTCCTTCTGGTCTTCGCGATAGTCGTGGCTGCCATTTCCGTCGGTATCTTGTTGTTTAAGCTCATTCTTGAGCTCTGGGCTCTATGGGGTACCCTCCCTAAGAAATTAATGAGCTTTCGGAAGCATTACTGGGGACTGCTTGCTCGCACCATCACCAACCTGATCCTGCTGTTGTACGGAATTTGGACGTTGTATTGTATTTTCCAGTTTACCCATGGTGATTCTTGGGCGGCAAAGGTCCTAGCCGGCGTTACCCTCGCGATTTTCACGGGCGTACTTGCATTCTTTACGTACCGCATCTGGAGTGTGGCCCGACGATACAAGCAGATGGACGGCGATGCGAGTGCT
This sequence comes from Chrysosporium queenslandicum, assembly GCA_001430955.1. Lineage (NCBI taxonomy): Eukaryota > Fungi > Ascomycota > Eurotiomycetes > Onygenales > Onygenaceae > Chrysosporium > Chrysosporium queenslandicum. The sequence goes on along the minus strand of LJPI01000556.1, from coordinate 496,249 downwards.
CTCTACGAAGACAAGGAGACTTGGCGAAAATACAGCCTTTTCTACGACAACTATAAGAAGGGATACTGGTGGCTTTTTGTGCCCTACATTGTCTATATGTTTGCCAGAGGGTGTATCCTTGCTGCTGGTGATGGACATGGCCTTATTCAGTCTGGTGCGCAACTAGTGGTTGAGGCACTCATGCTCGTTCTTCTCCTATGGACAAGACCATATGAGACAAAATCGAGCCAGTGGATCAACATCTCCATCCAGGTCGTCCGAGTACTGTCGGTAGCTTGTATCATCGTCTTTGTTGAAGAATTGGGCATGGGCCAGACGACCAAGACTGTCACTGGTGTCGCCCTAGTCGCGGTTCAGTCTGCGCTGACCGGGATTTTGGCCATCCTTATTGCCGTCAATGCTATTATTCTTCTAGTGCGGAAGAATCCCCATGTCAGGCGCCGAAAAGAAACAGGTAGGCTCATATAAGTCTCTTGGATTGGCCACAATGGTTAACATTGGTTTCTCACAGAAAAATACGATCGCGACCTTGATAATCTGACACCGCTTGACGCCCGTAACTCCCTACTTATGGGTTCGCGAATGGACCCTCCAAGTCAACAGGATCCAGAAGCTGGAAAATTGAATGTCGTGGGCCGTTATGAGCCCTATCGTGATGTCCCATTGGGATCTCGTCACCAACCTTCCGACAGCACTGACCATTTGGTGCCTCGTAGCAACTATGGTTATGCAGGTCCCAATGTTGATGGAAATGAATCTGGCACCTATACAGACTTTTCTCGCGTTGGGAGAGCATATTAGCCCAACTTTTGTTGGTCCAGCAAAACCGTCAAACGAATTTCCTTGTCGTCAATAAGATACCAGGCGCATATCGTCTTATGTCATTTCCTCTTTTGCATTCACTTCTGTGGTTGGTTATCCATTTCTGCTGTCCATAATCGATCTGTGAATAGGCTGCAACTCGTGCTTTTGGGATTTCAATGTACCTGTTAAATGTTTAATTTTGCATTCTTTTTCCTTTCAGCTCTGCCTAATTAGCATGCCTGGGAAAAGCACTCCTTTTGATCTGTTTTGGGTTATTCCTCTTTGCATAACCACACACTCCCTCCCAACGGTGCGCCTCTTGCGCTACTCCGATCCTTGGCCCTTCGCCACTAGGCATATATAAGCTGCGTCTCAATTTTGAGTCATTAGTTGTTGGCGTTTTGATGGCAGGGTCATTTGTTCCCAGTTTCCCTTTCGTCTCTCCTTGAACCCTTTGCGTGGAAATACCTGCAGTGTGTTGATATAGAACAGAATCTTTCCAATGATTGAGCAATCACTAAGGCAGGGCATGTCGCCTAGAACCTTTGGTACATATAATGCCTTTACAAATACACTCCGCCTTTGGATATCGAGCATAGTAGCCTACATGTCTAATCTCCTTGTGCGTCATTCTAAAAGAGCTCGCCGAAAGCCGCTGTTCTAATGAACTAGGCCCATCTGCGCTGCAACTCACCGCCACAAATCGCAATTCAGACAAGCAAAAGGGATGAAACGGAGCGAAACGTGCGGTGCTAGGTCAGGTGCCGTACATGCAGCGACAGCCTTGACGACCAGATAAGTAGTGTCATGCGCCTCAACACATCACCGTCAGACTTCACTCTCCTCATCATCCACCCCCAGCCCTGCATCCCATATCCTCCCTGCCTTGGTATCCTCCCGGGCCCCCTTTACTGCAATCTCATCCCTGATAAGGCACACCTCCTCTTCCGGGCCCTGGCAAATTTTTCTCCGCGCCAGATTCTTGAATCTCGGGCCCAGCGGCCCGCTAACATAGTGATACTGTCCGGCAAACCTGTACTGTCGGCGATCGCGCATGGGGTAAATTTTGTCACCCCAATGACCTCGGAAGGAGAACCACTCTGTTGGTGCACGAGGGGTTATGTTTGATGGATATAAAGTGTCGTTATGGGGCAGGTAGGTGTATGCGTGGAGGTTGAGCGACGGGTCCCATAGGGGTCCCTCGTCGGTTTGATCGCGAAGCAGGCCCCAGGGAAGAATGTATGCGTGTATGCCTGGGTTGGCGTACATAGCATGGGTGCCAGAGGCGGAGTAAATGATTGGCTAGACAAATATTAATTGAAAAAATTCCACGACTATTTTTTCAAAAGCTTCCAATAGTGAAGAGCTGACTCACCCGTTTACCAAGTTTCTCTACAGCTTTGTAAGTATATGCCTCTCCGCTGGAGTGTTCGCTGAGAAAAATGGCTTTGGGTTCACCATGATGAAATCGAACGAGGGAATGTTCCCAGTCTCCGACATGATTTCCGAAGCGGACGTTGAGGACCTCGTTGCCCAGGTTGTAGCTATAAAAATAGAACCAAAAAGCATCGACAATACCATCTCCTTTATCGATCACAATTAAGACAGCAGGTGCCTCACTCCGACCGCCTCTTTTCCTACTACCACCCAGGCTGAACATCCGCGATCCCGTTGAGAGCATATCTAACGAGCGACGGGATAAGCCGGCCTTCGGGCTGGTTTTCGGGGTAGGCACAGGAACATTCCTCTCCCCAGATAACCATTCGGGTCGATCTTCCACATCGTCGTTACTTGTGAGAAAAACATAGCGCCCGCGTTGCCAATCATTCAAGTCATCAAGGTCGTCGAGTAATGGGTGCTCCCATGTGGCTCTGAGAGGGGTATAGTTCAAGTACGGCGTAATGTGCGTCAAATGCTCTCCAATATCGCAGGGCCAAAATTTCTCACCAGAAAAGAGATGAACTAAAGGCGCATATTCAAGAACATAATCCGGTATATCATGTAAAACGTGTCCGTTGCTCGTCCCTGCAGAACGTGCAAGCTCCCATGTGAGGCCCCCCTCTTCGAGGGAAACCCGATTTCTAGGGGTATCTCGCTCGGGAATTCCATCCTTCCCGTTGGCAAAAAGGGAATAAAATACATTCGACAGCCACGCTAACACAGACCAAGCCCATGATTCGATGCGATCAGATAACGAACGACCAGTTGGCTTGCGCCAGTTCGTTGAGAGAGGTATAGGCGGTTTGGAGTTCTTTCCATTGGAATACTTCTCTCCTATTCCGCCTGCGCTTGAACTTAGGGAAACAGTAGGTAGAGGCGTAGTAGACACAAAAGAATCAGAGGGTTCATTGGTATTGTATGTACCGCCTACTTTGTAAATCGGCCCCGACGGGGTGAGTATGGGAGATGGAGGAAGCGTGGTATGCATAAACGAAGACCTAGTTTCGGGTACTGGGGACACCAGCGGCAGCTGAAGCCCTGCATTGAATTGCGGAGCCACTGTTCTAGTTGTCAGTAACCCCGTTGAATATCTTGCGTGTATTCCGTATCTTCGGTGACATTTAATGCTCCGGTTATGACAGCGGTGGGTAGCATTTAAGGTATCAAAAGCTCAGATATTGAACTGATATTGACAGATTCAATACCGACAGCCCGGCCATGGCTTGTGGAGAGCAAATTGGGCTCCTGAAGCAACATCGTTACGGCACAGATGTCCCGAAACAATTCCTCCCACGGATCCCAGAAACCAGAATCTCCAGTGGTAGCTCCCAGCAATATCGAGATAATTAAAATATCATGATAGCAAGAGAGCATTTGACACTTTTTCTGAGCATAAAAGCTGGGCTGGAGTTTGGCGATGCAGGAGGTAGTCTTCCGGAAGAGCCGGACAAGCGCACAGCTGTGGAAGAACCGAGAAAAAGACCAGGAAAGTAAGAAGCAGGGGACTTACTTTGGTATATATCCCAATCTCCTTTAACCCCTTCAATGAAAAGCAACTGCTGCTGCTGGTTCTCACACTATGAGCTCACACGTTGTAAGAGCACATTACGTGAAAGCTGTAGACGCCCGCTGAGGCATGATATGTAAGAAGTTTGAGAAAGCTTGTTTTAAACTTATTTGACTCGTGCGGAGCGCCGACTGATGATTTGATTGGAACGCGGATGAGCTCTACCTTGGGCCCATAGATCGGCTTTCCTGACAGTCGTTCTAGGGAATGATGCAATGCTGGGAGACGAGAGTTCGAAGAACGTTCGGGCGGTCTTCTCCGCTACATGGAATGCGAGTCTGCATACATTTTTCATAGGAGCAGAAGTATCACCAGGATAACCAGGCATCCTCGGCTGCCATTGCCACCGTCTTGATTGCCGCCGGCATTGCTTTCATCTGATGCTTCAGCCCGGGTGCCTGCATCGCACAAACAAACCAAGTGGCCGCGCGGGAGTGGGCGGAGGGCAGGCGCCAATGACATCACTGGCCGGCTTTTGCTTACGTCAGCAATCTCTACGATCAGATAAGATTAACTCTGTGACTAATCAACTTTAACTCGACAGTGCGCTATGCAACTGCTCGACCTGAGCGCGGTGGCATTGCTATGCTCCCACGAGCATTGCTTCTGGTTGTCAAGCTAACTATGCAATCTCCTGGCCGTGACACTGTCACCAGTCTGACTCTGGATCCGCCGTCGGATGAATCCGATTACGAGTATGAATACGACGAGACTGAGACAGAGGTGCGTTCATGTTATGATTCGGATAATGCAGATACATGTCTGACAGTTTCTTCCTTGACAGACATTTTACATCAACCTTGATCTCACATCTTGCAATGGCCCGATACGCCCTCCAAGACAGAGATCCGCTTCATCTACTAACTCCGTCCTGACTTCTGTTCCTACTGCGAGCCCACAGCCAGGATCATCTCCCGCCCCACATGCAGCGCTTGAGCAGGACCCGGCATTGCGAATTGACCCAGATCTGGATATGCAGCTGCACAACCAGCTACAGATAATGGAACTCCACTCTCCCAACCCTCTTGTCTCGTATCAGAATCAGATTTTTACTTGCTCGTGGGCTGACCAAATTGGAACCGATATGATGTTTTCGTTACCTGGTGATGAAAGCGAGGCTTTTGCTTTAAGGCAAACCAGAGATTTTGACTTGATTTCTGCCACACGAGTGAAGATATTGGGCCAGAAAGCACATCTGATATCAGGGTCGGGTTCCAGCCAAGCCCAGAGGATGCGGTCTAGAGGTCCCTTGACCGGACAAGCACAGTTTTTAGAATGTCTCATGAAAGTGAAGAGGGCAAAGGGCGAGCAAGATATGGTTCGAACTACTTTCCCTCTGATACAAAGGCGGAACCAAAACTATGAGGAGAAATTGCAAGGCTGGGCAAGAACCGAAGGAATGCTGGTGGAGCTCGAGAAACTTACCCAGCAAGCTTATGATGGGGATCTTGATGCTATAAAACGATTAGAAGAGATATACGCACAGTTTGATGCGGCCTCCCGCAGGAACTTCGGATTTGGTGCCCCTCCAACGGATGCTCCATTGTCATCGCCCGGCGTCCAGTCACAGGCTGAAGAGATTCCATCTAATCCCAACAAAGATAAATAACGACTACTTAGCTTCAGTGTCCGAAAACCAACCACTCTTTTACGGGATATCAGGATTCACCAGGCGATATATTCGATCAGTAACATTCTCTATCACTATTCTGTCAAGGAAGAACTTGGTCCTCGCCTCTCTGAGCTATGAAAATTTAGAGTATTAAGAAATAAGGAAAATTATAACATATCTTTAGGAATGCGAGCCTCGGATCATCAAGTCATCTCACAGACAAATTCACGAGCAACACGATTGGGTATATTAACAAAGAATTGAACAAATGAAATAAAATTGTTGAATTCCGTCAAAAAGAGCGAGAGAGAGAGAGAGAGGGAGGTCCGGAGAAGATCTAAAATATATTCTATAACCTGGAAAGACGAACTGAAGGCGGGGAATGGCGAAGATCAAGACCAGCTCATCTCGAAGTTTTCGGTTTCTCTAGGCTGGCCCCAGAGTTAGTTGAGCTTCCAACCGGATGCCCCAACTGGAGATGGCGGTGGCGGCGGTGGTTGTTCATATTCATCCCTGAACGATGCATATTTGGGAGTGCTAGAAGAAGCTTGCATGGCTCGCCAGATGTCTTGACTCAGATTCGCGGTCGAGAGTGTGAGTTTGCTTTGCTTGGTACTGCCGTTGCAGCTGTTCGTCATGGATGACTTCAATGTTGATGGTGGCGAGTAGAGAATCGATGCAGGGCGAGCTCGGTATTCTGTGCAACAAACTTGAGGCATTTTTGCTCGATGTGTCGATCGACCGAGATGCAATTTTGTAAGGTTTTTGGGGTGGTCTCGTTGGATTCCGTTGAGATACCTTCAGAACGTTGAAAGCACGATTATTGTGGAATGGACGCAGCCGGCAGTCTTTGTATTCAGATCCACCCAAACAACTGAGCTTGGGCAATTGTGAGGCTGGGTATGCGAAGGTTGAGGATGGCAACAGATTCGATGGAGGACACGAATCGAAATATAATAAGATTACTTTATGAATAGTGTCTGGAAGAAAGACACTTCTATATGGACAAGCAAGGAAAAGTGGACAAAGAATTGATCCAAGAAGTGAAAACAAAGAGGAAAAGAGGGCAAGCTGCTCTGGCCGAACATATCTCATTTATAGGTTCCAGAAAATTTTCAGCCCAGAATACGGGGCGATGCGCGCATCCACCAGAACTAATTTCACAAGACAACAACTGCCGTTTGACCAGGGTTTTGTTTTGTTGGATCCGGGCTTCAAGGGACTCGATTCGTCGAGATTTACTTGTGATGTCCGCAAATGGTTAAGCATGACGCTTGTAGCCGCGGATTCAATCTGCACCCCGTGTTATGTTGCATTGGCAGGGCCGACACTAGTGAACGTGGCGGACAGGGTTCTCATGGTTTCACCTTGGGATTCCTTCCTACTTTCTTTTAATCTTTTCATTCTCTTCTCTGTTGCAAATTTTCGTTTCGAGAGGTGGTGAATGAAATGTTTGGTTGATATTTTTTGGCCTTGAGTTGAACTTGCAGAATGCTTTGACTGGAGACTTGAAAGGAGCTAGCAATCTTTCAAGGAGAGCCTTAGTTCCGCCGAGCTTGTCCAAACAATAATTGGCGACTATAGTTTAGTTCAGGGGAAATTTCATGTTGATCTCGTTTGCGGGTCGGTTCGGCCTGGCCCGGGCAACGACACGAATCACTCTGGAAGCATTTACACGAGCAATAAGCAATACGGCGTCCTCTAACCGAGCGATGAGTCAAAAACACCTGCCTATTTAACATTGAGATCTGATGTGACAGTGACGCTAAGAAACGCCTTAGCTTCAGTCGCACCTTACCCTAGTCTTCTTTGTTCATCTGCCGCCTAGCGTTTCCTCGGAAGGGCTCAAAAGAATCGAGTGCGGCTAGGGGTTTGGTGTCCGCCGTTTGCGTGGGAAGCTGCATGATTGCCTAGCATGAGACACTCGTACACCCTTTTAATAAATGACAACTCCAGTCAGGCCGCCATGCATGATTTCTCGACACAGTTTCCTCGGTGAGAAATTTGAAATTTCTGACTTCTTCAAATTGAAAGGCACTTTTGTCAAACGGTCACTAGTGCCACCCCTTTGTCCAGTCACAATTTGGGGAGCGGCTTAGGTGGCGCAATGAAGCCTGGGATAATATCCCTGTTATGGATGGAGTATGCCCCTGCCGCAAGCTCCCATTCTCCTCTTTTTTGACACATGGCGAACCTTCTCGAAGGAGAGAACTTTGCATTGATCTGGGGTAAAGATCGAGGATCCCACCAATCGGACTCTCACCCTAGGTCAGCTCAGCTCTCAAGGCATCCGACGGTCCCGGGCAGCCAGGCATCCTCTGAGTTCCAGCCTTCCAGCCGTGTTATTGCCATCTAAGAACACCAGATTTCCGTATTATTTGTCGCATCGATAATATTTCGAACATTGAAGTTGCTGAGGTCAGCCCTTTTGGAGACAATTTTGGCAGGCTTGCAAGGAAGATTTTGGAAAGTACGGGTTTCCGTACACTTAGTGCTGGCATGCGTTGCTTCCATTAGTCGACTGTAGGATGTTGAACACCGACTGCGAATAGCTTATCACTTGGTTAACATCGAGCTTCTCACAGCATTCCAGCCTGATCGTCACATGTGAGGAAAGGCAGCATCTGCTTCTGAGACTGACCCTGAGCGATGGATATCTTTTGGCCTCATGATGGTAAAAGAGTCTGGATTTACTCCGTATCTCTTGCCCTCTTAATGTTTAGCCAACCTCTTTGGTTGTCCGGGAGCGCCGCTGTGGTGTAATGAAGTTGGTTGGTAATTCTGTCTCTCTTCTCCTCTTGAAAGAAATGTCCTTGGCAGTCAAATTCACTACTTGATAACAGCGATATCCTGGGTTTGTTGCCATTAGACCCCGAGAGCCAACAGTTATTTCCGCAGTTCTATTAATAAGTATTATGCTACCCCGGACTCTGTATATTTACCCTGAAACGTCCATCACGTTTCCACCCGTCGCCCTTAAGAGTTTCTGCGGTGGTTCTGAAGAGATAGGCGTCTTTTCCCCGCTACCAAGGAACAGGATGGATAATCACCTGTGACAATACAGGTCCATGTCTGCACCATCTGGTGTTTTGAAATATAGAGTGTTATCTCTTTTTGATTTGTCATCCAGATTCCGCAAAAAGACTTATCAAAAATATCATAAAGAGATTTAGGTCATGTTCTAGCCTCTGGTGGATGGAAACCCCGAGACCAGAGGGTAAAGGAATGCCGAGAGGGAAGTTGGTCTGTAAACCTATACCGTGGTATGAGATGCAATCTTTCAATGGATGTGGACTAATGCCGTACGCATGAGGTGCATATGATAATGGGCAAATTCTCCCAGCGCTTCTCTAATATGACAAGTGGTGACATCCGACACCTTGAACTGGGATGAAAGGTGTTTCTCCATAGTTTTCAGATGAGTTTCGTCGTGTTCGCTGGTCCAATGGCAAAGCCACTATCTGGAGCTGGTGCATACATGCATCCATTGGACTCCGATCACGGGAAAGGCCTGTCCAACAAGGTATGACTCTTCATGATTCTACATGAAGGAATAGTTGCGAAGGAATCAAAACACTTGGCAATTTGGAAATCAACTCTTGGCTTGATTCCGTCCCAAAAGTAAGGACTGTTCAGTCTCATCAATCCATTACTCCAATTAGGGATATTTCATATTGAAGTGGGAGTACAACAATATTTGATTCCTCAATCGAAGTTTCTAGCAAACCTCGCTCTTGGCCCAAAACGAGCTGTTAACATCGAAAAGGAAAAGTGCGGGAAAGATCATGACAGAATCCTTCAAACAATGTTATCCAAGCAGAGTAAGTGGAGGTAGATATGGGGTCAAACCCATGGAGCAGGCTATCGTGGAAAAGTATGCTCTGAGCCCGAAGAAAAGCATATGAGCAATGACTAGGTAGAAAATGTTGCTCCTTTCCCAATATTGCTTTTTTTGGTACTATTTTGCTGGCAAACCTGATATTAACAGACATATAATGGAAACCAGCAGTAGTGGTTTAAGAGTGCTTAACAACTCTCTTTGCAATGGAACGGATACTGGTCAGGGCCCCTAAGCGGTATGCCCTCTAGAAAGGGAAAGGAGACCAGCCCTTTCTTAAATCTCCGAAGCAGGCTTCGTCTATTTGTAAGGTAAAATTTAGCAGCAATAAAGCAACGAGGAAGGAGACAGTTAAAGGCACGAATGGAGTACATAACCGAGCCCTGATGCCAACAGGATTGCTTTTGGTAAAGCAACTGGTTGTAACGGACAAGGGATTATAGACACCTTGTCAACAGGAAATGAAAGAGTGGGAGCGTATAGGCTATAGCCCACAAAAGAATAAACTTGCTTGCTGCTATTGAGCCTAGTGGCCATTAAGAAGCATGTTAAACTTGGAGATCTTCAAAGATTCTTTCAAAGCTGCGATCTGGATCAATGAAGAGGTTATAAGGATTGCCTGATTCGAGGCGTCCGTGCATTATTGCAAGCTTAGTCGATATGGCGTGGAAAACTTAGCGGGATGTCCTTTGACTAGCAATTAGCCCCCAGAAAGCATGGACGGACCCATGTTCAGGTCTGGCGCGGGTCCGAGATAGTGCATCAGCACGCTCGATCAAGCCTATTAAGTAGCGTAGCCAGTTAATCCGTCTCCATTTGCATTCCCGATCAAGGCGGTAATAAATTAGCCTGAAATGAGCTAAGAAAGAAAGCTCGAAGCTTGTGGTATCAACGAACAAGACCTCGTTCGAGAGAAGCTCTGGAAGGTCAAATACCTTAAGCTTTCACATCAGTTTGGATTCTGAACTGGACGTGAACGGGTGTATGGCATTGGATTCCGGTGGCACATCCATATTGTATAATGATGCTGCAGTGATGCTCGATTGGGATTGGACTTGAAGTGGGATATCGTGTGAATTAGCAGAAGAAAGGTCCGACTAGCAGTTAGTAGATCCGTTACTCATTGAAGAGCACTGACGAAATGGCTGAACGGCTGAATAGTAGTAATAGCTGCCGCCTTCTTGCTTTTCTTCTCTAGAGAAAATGTCGTCGGCGAAAAAGTGCGGCCTTTTTCTGAGCCAAGCGGAGTTTCCAATGCATGCAGCAGCCACGTCGTGCACGGACGGGTAGTTGTTTGAGCCAGTTAGAGCTCCTCGTCGGGTCAACGCACGCAAATTGGGACGGGTAATTTGTCGCGGCTCGAGCTATGATGATTCGCCGAAGAGGAAAAAAAAAGAGAGGCGCTGCAGCATCCGATTGTAAATCGGCAACGAAGATCAGACTGGACAGGATTTTCATTCTTTCATTTTTCCCTTTCCTTTTGTTTCTGTTTCCTCCCGGATTCCCTGCTGCATATCCGGGATCCTGGGATGGAACCTTGGCCACCCGTCCCCGCAATATGATGACAGCAGGAGAATGGGCGTATGTCGTGGAGGATTCCCCATGCAGATCAACAATTGGACGGGCGTGTCTCCGTTCGCGTGGGCCATCGGCGAGAGGGAAATCGGTGGGTGGGAGCGGGTTTGAGGTTGATCACTTTTTCCACTCAGAATCCACGCAAGAAGAGAAGAAAAGGAGGGGGAGGGGTACCCACGGGAGTGTCAGGTACCTTTCTCTTCTTGCGCGGAAATGATGCAAGCGGTGCATTAGCCGCCTGCTCGGGAACTGCGCTTGGCAAACGTTAACGCCCGTTGACGGCCTGGATTTTTTTTTTTTTACTTTTTTTTTCTTTTCAAGGTCATGGATCTGGGGAACCTTTGGGGCGAAAGTGAATCTTCGAAACACAAGCAAACAGAGAGAGTGAGTAACCATAGCGACGGCGAAGTTTCAGATGTTCGCAGGGTCTGGCCCTTGAGAGGAGCGGCCAGGTGACCCGTCGATGAAGCGGTAAAGGGACACTTGTTTGTCATTGATTTTTGATTTTGATTTTTCCAATAGTACAGCTTCAGATATTGAACGAATTGCATGGTCAGATGTCCATGAAAAAATTTTCTTTTTTAGTTTGACCTGGCCGGTGCGATCCTCGCAAGTCCACTTGGCACATAGAATACGGATCTCAACGCTTAGCACAGCAGCACCAGTCTTGCCCTGAGGTGTCCACAGACTGATGGATGTCCAGTACAGACATGCATGGTACCTGTACTCTTGTATGGCTGGTGGGAATGCGTGCATGTAATGTACCGGTACTTGGACAGAACATCTTAGGTAAGCCGTGGCTCAGCCCTAGTGGCTGCGGCGTTACGTAATGGTCTCGGCCCTTCACAAATGCCTCACGCGGGACCAATCACGTCATCGCCCACGTCTCAACGGAGAAGCAAAAATGCTGCTTCAACTCGCCTTGATTGGACTTGGTTTCCGGGCGACGACACGCGAAAAGCGTTGGGGTGGCATTTTCCATGGATCCGGGGGCCGGGAGCATCACCGATGTAGTTGGGAGGTAGCTCATAGGTACATACTGCTCCTGGACATACCTTGACAGAAGCGGTTTGACGATCTGGACTTTTTTTTTTTGGGCTTGCCAATTGCGGCGGTGAGAACACCTTATCCCAAGTCGTGCGTGTGATGCGACGGCAAACAGGATACCCCATTATTACTACGAAGTAGAGAAGGTTCCTTTTCGCAGCTTGTCAGAGGATGTCTCTGCCGTGCCTTCATTCCAGCTGTTTGGCTGCAAAGCAAGGTCCAGTTAGAGGTGGAAGCTGTTATGTAAGAGGATTCCCGTCTTGGGTATGGTTTCTTCACACCGCATGGATCCATGAAATACGGAGTTCCAGAAATAGTTTGGGGAATGGGAGATCAGGCGTATAGCGATGAGTCTGGAGCAGAGAAAAGCCCGTGTTTTTACTTCCGCAAGAGCCGGTCTTAGCGGTGAGACTGGGCAGTGGACGTACTAGTTAGCCAAAAGTCGAACTATGGCCACAAGCATGAGAAAGAGACACAGCACTGCTCCTGGGCTGAAGACAGCCGACTCGGTTGAGTCAATTGACGCAGCATCTTGCACCCGAAAGAATACTCCGAGAGCACCAGAGCGAGACGAAACAAATGCTGGACGCCGATTAGTCAAGTAACCGATGCTTTCCGCCCGCCGAAAATCCTGGCTGATCCCGTGGTTCATTCCCTCCACTAGCCGGGCCCCAGCCTTGCCCAATCGGGTCTAGCCCCAGCCCAGGCGATGCTCCAGGAACCAAACCTGCCCGCCGTCGTCATTAATGCCACCCACCCCCCGCTCTCGTCGCTCCCCCTCGACCACAGACTGCTCGAACTCCAGACCTGCTTAAATATCCTTCAAACTGCCTCTCTTCCGCCCTTGACCTTTTGCTTGACCACCAAAAACCCCCAGTCTTCCTTGCTTCGAGTCTTCCGTGTCTTCCATGGCTGGAAGCTTCACTCCTGTTGTCCCCCTCAGCTTGTCAAAGCGCGATTATCAGAGCTTGTGATAGCTTTTCCTTCACCCCGGCTATTTGCTTCACTTCCAACTGAACCTCTCCCCTCTTCCACCATCACTTCTTCTCATTTTCTCTGAATATCTGTGACAAAAGAAAGAGTGTAGTAGTATTGTTTTAGTAGCTACAGCAATCATGTCTACCGCTCAACTTCCCTTAAATCCTGCCCCGCAGAACGGCTCTTCCGCCAACGGCGCCAATGGCGCCGCTCGTCCAAAGGCCAGCCCGCTTTCGTCCGGAGAGGCTTCGGGCGTTGGGACTCCTCTCGGTTTCCACAGAATCAACAAGCAGCTAGGCGCTGGCCGCGAGCCATCGCCCCAGCCCGTCCACCTAGGAATCCCCTCCGGAACCCCTCGCGTGCTCTCCGAGCAAGGCCCCGGATATGTCGCCGCCAAGTTTGAAGGCAAAGGCAAGCAGATGGAGCAAGGTACGAAGCAAATTTATCTATTGACAAAGATTGTACATGGCCTCTTATCTGACACTTTCAATCAGTCATGGACCAGCTGGAGGAAAGCGGTTTCATCCCCTCTGAATTCATCTCCACGGAAACGGACTGGTTCTACAACATGCTCGGCATTGACGACATGTACTTCCAGACCGAGACCGTCGATGCCATTGCCAGCCACATCCTCTCCCTCTACGCCGCCAAGGTTGCCGCCTACGCAAGAGACGATAAGCGCCTGGAGATCAGATTAGACAAAGAGGCCCCCGATCACGCCGTCTATATTGACACCAGCAAGCCTGGTGTCAGTGCCGTGGACGGCCCTCGATACGAACAGCGTATTGATGAAAAATACATCGACGGCTCCACCCCGAGCAACAGCTATCGCGTCGAGACTTTCCGTTCGGCCACCTCTCTTCCAGATGACAACGAACATCAGCTTCGCTGCTATTTCGTCTACAAGTGCCAGTTCAATAACCCACACCCCGACCCCGGTGAAACTAACATCGAGGTCATTGGTGAGAAGCGCTTCTTGCAAAAGGCCACCGCCAACACAAAGGCTATCTACCAAGAAATCATCATCAATGCAGTGGCCCGGTCTGGTCCTGTTATCGAGATGTTTGAAATTGAAGGAAGCCGTGAGAGGAGATTGGTCATTGCTTACCGCCAGGGCTCGGCCATGGGCATGTTCAGTGCCCTTTCCGACTTGTACCATTATTACCGCCTGACCAGCTCCCGAAAATACCTCGAAAACTTCTCCAACGGTATCACCGTCCTCTCCCTCTACCTTCGTCCCATGCCTGGCACCGAAGCCTCTGGCAGATTCCCACCAATTGAGGCTTCGATTCACCAAATCATGAAGGAAATATCTCTCCTCTACTGCATTCCCCAGAATAAATTCCAGAGCCACTTTGCCAGTGGACGCCTCAGCTTGCAAGAGACCATTTATTCCCACTGCGTGTGGGTCTTTGTCCAGCAGTTCCTCAACCGTCTCGGTTCTGAATACACCTCCTTGACTGCTCTTCTCGATTCAAACAACACTGTACACGCCGAACTCCTTTCCAAGATCAAGAAGAGGCTCCGTACCGAGACTTTCACTTCCGATTACATCCTCGAAATCATCAACAAGTATCCCGACCTTATCCATAGACTCTACCTTGACTTTGCAAACACCCACTATGTTCAGACCAGAGCTGCCGAGGACGACTTCCTCCCAACCCTGAGTTATCTCCGTCTCCAGGTCGATGAGGTTCTGGACAGCAACCAACTCAAGGAGCTCGTCACCAAGACTGTGGTCAGCGAGCACGACGAGATGGTCATGAAATCCTTCCTTGTTTTCAACCGCGCCGTCCTCAAGACCAACTTCTATACCCCAACCAAGGTCGCCCTAAGTTTCCGTTTGAATCCCGATTTCTTGCCCTCTCACGAATACCCGCAACCGCTTTACGGTATGTTCCTTGTCATCAGCTCTGAATTCCGTGGATTCCATCTTCGATTCCGTGATATTTCGCGTGGTGGTATCCGTATTGTCAAGAGCAGAGACAAGGAGGCTTATGCCATCAATGCCCGCTCGATTTTCGATGAAAATTACAACTTGGCCAATACCCAGCAGCGGAAGAATAAAGATATTCCCGAAGGAGGCGCCAAGGGTGTAGTCTTGTTGGACGTGAACCATCAGGATAAGGCCAGGGTTGCCTTTGAGAAATACATCGACAGTATTCTTGACCTTCTTCTTCCTCCTGCCAGCCCTGGTATCAAGGACCCTATTGTGGATCTCCATGGGCAGGACGAGATTCTATTCATGGGACCTGATGAGAATACCGCAGAGTTGGTCGACTGGGCTACCCTACACGCCAAGCAAAGAGGTGCTCCCTGGTGGAAGTCCTTCTTCACTGGCAAGAATCCCAAACTCGGTGGTATTCCCCATGATACCTACGGTATGACTACTTTGTCGGTTCGCCAGTATGTCGAAGGTATTTACCGTAAGTTGGGCATCGATCAGACCCAGGCTCGCAAGTTGCAGACCGGTGGTCCTGACGGTGATCTCGGATCAAACGAGATTTTACTCGGTCGCGAGAAGTACACTGCTATTGTGGATGGCTCTGGTGTGATCGTTGATCCCCAAGGTCTCAATCGCGATGAGCTATTGAAATTGGCTAAGGCGCGCGTCATGATCTCGCAGTTCGATATGTCAAAACTTTCTCCAGAGGGATATAGAGTCCTTGTTGATGACGCTAACGTCAAACTTCCCAACGGCGAAGTTGTCCACAACGGGACTGTCTTCCGCAATACCTTCCATCTTAGGAAGGGTGACTATGATATCTTTGTTCCTTGCGGTGGTCGTCCTGAGTCCATCAACTTGGCCAATGTTTCGAAACTTATCGTCGATGGAAAGAGCACGATTCCTTACCTTGTCGAAGGTGCGAACCTCTTCGTTACTCAAGATTGCAAGCTTCGCTTGGAGAAGGCTGGATGTATCCTCTTCAAGGATGCTTCCGTCAACAAGGGCGGCGTGACGTCATCGTCTCTTGAGGTTTTGGCTTCTTTGTCCTTCGATGACAAGGGCTTTGCGGAGAACATGTGCATTGGAGAGGATGGCAAGGCGCCAGAATTCTATAATGCATATGTCCGCGAGGTCCAAGAGACCATCAAACGCAACGCGACTCTGGAATTCGAAGCCATTTGGAGGGAGCATGAGCAGACTGGTATTCCACGAAGCATCCTCAGTGACAAACTCAGTGTTGCAATCACCAAGCTGGATGAAGAGCTTCAGAGATCGGAACTCTGGGATAACATTCCCCTGCGCCATTCTATTTTGAGTGATGCGCTTCCTAAACTGCTACAAGAAAAAATTGGTCTGGAGACTATGCTTGAGCGGGTGAGCACAATGTTTCCACGTTTCTTTCTGACCCTCGCTAACCATTTACTTGAAGGTTCCTGATAGCTATCTCCGTTCTATCTTCGGCAGTTACCTTGCCAGTCGCTTCGTCTATGAGCATGGCAGCACTCCTAGTCAATTTGCCTTCTTTGATTTGTGAGTTACCCTGCCCATTCATCCGTATCCGATTATCTATACTAACTCGAGACACAGCATGTCCAAACGCATGGCAAAAGCATAGATTCATAGATCTGCTCTACTCCATACCGTGTCCTCAGATATTCCCCTTCTCAGCTAAATACTCCGACATGCTTTCGAAACGAGACATCACAAGACAAAAAAGACAAACAAGACAAAGAACGACTGCTTTTCAACCCTATACCAACAGACAAAATTATGCTATTTGCTGGGAAAGGGATGATTATCCATCCTTATTTTGCCTTTTTTGATAAATAGCAGTAGCTCATTGTGAAAACAAACTTTACTGGGACTTATTGTCCCCAATTTCCCCCCCTCCCCCTTGTTCCAATATACTTTCTTGACTATAATGGGCCTTTTTAGCCCTATCAACTTCATTTTGTGATGCTTTTTGGCTTGCAAAAGTACCATGATTTGATTTATATACGCAGACGTTGCCTGGATAGAGGCCATGATTGGATCCATCCTCAGAACCACAATCTTTTGTGTGTATGCGACAGTGTAACAAAATAATATATATACCATGTATTCCATATATGAATTGGGCTTTTCTCTTGACATGCTTTCAAGTTTTCCTTGTTCCTTTTGGCATACTGTACAGAAAAGGAAAAGCAAAAGTGCATCACAGCTTGCCACACAATGAATCCGTGCAACACTTGCAGTTTTTGTTCCCATGAGACGCCAATGCACAACAAGACCCCAGGGCAGTATAATACACAAGAAAGGTTGATTTTTTTTAACACCGACAGTGCATTGATATTACAGCAAGAAGTAGAACCCCGACCTCGAGCATAGATGGAGGCGGCGCAAATTGCTCGGCTCACGGCAATCCAGGGCTTCTTTTAAACCTCGAGATCCCGACTGATATTAAAATTCTTTATCCCGTCCTCGTCTTCCTCACGTCCTCGTTTCTCAAGCTCCTCCCAAACATCGGGATACTTGGCCTGCGCCCATTCCTCGACTTGGTCTTTCCAGTACTGGAAAGGGACGGCATTGTACAAATTGCCAAGACTGTGTGTAGAGAAAAGAGATCAATCGTTAGTTGAATTGACAAAAGAAAAAAGCAGGGCATGAAAACAGGAGAAGGGGGGACGCATACATTGAACTATTCGGCTCAACCCCTATCTTCGACTGCATAACCTGAATCACCTCCATCGCTTTCTCGACTTGGCAGTGCCCTCCCAGCGCCCCGATATACGCATTGTAGATATTTTCATCGATATTGACATCCAGGGATTTCAGCTTCTCCAGCATCTTCGTGGCCTCTTGCACGCCGCTATGGTACGTCTCGCATACGCGGAAGAAGATCATTAGTGTCTGTTGCGTGGGGCCTTCCTCGGAGTGAAGAATATCGCGGAAAAAACCCATCGCTTGGTCGGGCATGCCGCACGCAGTATACGCGAGCATCAGACCGTTGAGCACTTTGGTCGTTAGGGCGACCTCGAGATCGAGCTTTAGCATGTTATGCACGAGATGCAGGCCCTTGGGGTCCGCGGCGCGGGCTATTCCTTGTAGGCACATCGCGTATGTGTGCGAGGTGGGACGCCGGTTCCCAAGCTCCTTTTGCCTCATGTGTCCAAAAACGAGGCATGCGAGATCCGACCGGCCGCGTTCAAAGAATTTAGTCATGATATCCGTTCTTGTATGCACCGGTGTGTTTGGGAAGGCCATATTCAGTAGTTCATAAGCTTCCCAGGCGTTTTCTGTTGACTCGTTCGGATCCGAGATGTATCTCACGAAGGATCCACTGATTTTGGATAGCTCATCCGCATTGTATTGATCAATAATGGGACGGAGGAGGCTAGAAATGCTTTCTAATTCGTGTCTGGAAAGCAGAACTTGACAGAGAGCTCCAAGCGTTTCGGCCTCAAATCGACCTCTTGTGTCAATTAGACGGTCGACGAAAGATAATATGGTGTCATAGTCCACGTCAGCATATTGCGTTGAGCAAAGTTGTTTGATCAGCTTGTTCAACATCGAAATTCCCGCTTGCTCGCTGAAACCTTCAGCGTCGACATTTTCAACGATGCTGATGGCTCCATCAAGATCCCCGTCCTGCATTTTCGAGCTCATCATAAGCATATAGGTTTGTACATCCGCTTGTAGGCCCCATCTTCGGGTAAGTCCCATGTATTCTTCGAACAGATCCTGTCTGCGAATGATGTTTGCGTATTCTAGAAGCGGGTTCATGGTGGCGATGGTCATGGAACGCTTGATTTCCGGGTTCCTCGCAGCCATACTGTCCAGTCTTTTCTCGATACTCTCTGCTGGCTCAGCTTTAGCAGCAGCCAAGAGTAGAATCGCATCCCGACTTTCCGGAGTTGGATATTCGGGGAGAGATTGACTCAGTTGGCTTGCCCAATCCAACATGGAGTTCCGAATGGCAGTGCCTATTGCTAACGAAGTAGCCATAACTGTAGGCCTGAATTCATCGGGAAGCGCTACCTCGTAAAGAGCTTTCAATGCCTCAGCGTTATTTCCCCCTGCCAACTGTTTAATCATTTCTTCCTGGGATATTGGATCTAATGTAACACCGCCACGATACAACTTCCCCAATACCGTTGGAATGTCTGATTCTCTTCCCCCTTTGGCCAATCCTTTGATGACATCAAGCCACGGCTGGACACCCTCAATCTGAAGGACCGGCTCCCAATATGTTTCCACTACATCTAGGGCATCAATAGGTGATCCAGTAGAGGCCAATATCGATATGTACGACCTTAGGGCCTGCGGACTAGGATCGAGACTCGAACCCTCGGGCCTCTCATTCCTATAGCAAATCTGCACGTATATCATTCTGGCCAATCTATTCAAAAGCTCCTCGGCGTCGGGCTCACACCCTGTCTGGGCCAAGATAAACATGGTATTCTCGAGATTTTCAAGACCCAGAGCGGTACGCACAGATCCGCGAGCGCCCTTATACGGGTAATCGTTGACTAGATGCTGGAAGGTATGCAGAAGAAACCGAACTTGATTTTGAGTCAAAATTGTCATTGTCTCTCCGCGCTCGTTAATGTATGTCATGAATGCCTTGGCAAGAATGAAAGGTGGTGGCGGCTGTGTCTGTTGCTCCAGAGCATTTACCAGCTCCATCATCGGCCTGGCCCCATTGTCCGAAGGCTGATTTTTTGGGGCATTGTTGAAGATGGGAAGGGAGAACGCGGTTCGGCTCTGGGATATTCGGAACGGACATCTTCGCGGCTCTCGACAAGACAGCAGGGGAGCTAGCTGCCTCGAGCACCGGAAATGAGCATACGGCCTGTTTTCCACGATCGCCTGGAAGACTCCGCGAGTGAGGTGGGAACGCATAGCTGAGGATTCCAGTTCCTAAGGACTTCTGGTTAGCAGAAGCTCCAGCCTAGTAGTCAAATGGACGAGAAATACCAGCCGTGCATTCTACAATCTTGTCGGGCGATCTTAATCAGATAGCAATCGGGTGGCTATGAAGCACCACTTTGGATACGATGCAGAGTCCCCATTGATTAAGATAGCTGTAGGGCGCTGCATTCGTTTGCATGCAGTGGTTTCTTGCTGATGGAAACGTTTGGTGGTGATGGGCTTGGCATCGGCTGAAAGTCAAAAAGCACCAAAAGATTCGATGACAAGACAGACAATTCTTCCTACTTCTGTCTCTCGCAAGTCGCGCAATAGTTCGCACCGTACCTAGAATTCGGACATTAACTGGTGCAGTGGGGGGTTATGATGTTGTCAAGCAAATTCAATCCGTTGACTTCGCACTCCCTCGTGCGCGCTGCGAATACTATTCAACATGTGCGATTCCTGTGGTCCGGCCAGCGCATGGAGGACCCTTTCAGGTCGGGATACAGTGCTCATGGAGGTACGCAAATGAATTTCGTCAATGATGTTTTCTGGTAATGCCTTTCAAATTTGTTGGATTGTGTTCTTACATGCCACTAGAACAAAAGCTGGCCCAGGAACAGAGGGACGTTCGCCTCTCGAAAGTCATTACCGAACAAAAGGCCCAGGACGAGAAAGCGAGAATAATGGAGAAATATCAGACACGTGAATGGAAAGCTGGCGATGTATATGCTCCGCACGACCTGAGTCCTGCGGAAATGAGGAAGTGGAAGAAGAAGCGCAGCCCCTCTGTCGATGTTTTCGACGCCCTCGCCATGAACCCTTTACATCTGTACAAGGTGGGCGTCTTCCCCAGTTGAAACCGCGTGTTACTCATAAGGAAGACCGAGTGCTGATTGATACAGAACTTTTCCATAATGTCCGAATATATGACGGAAATGGGCCGTATAAAACCCAGGTCCGTGACCGGCCTGCGTCCTGTGAACCAGCGAAGAATGGCGAAGGCTATCCGGAGAGCCGTTGGCTTGGGACTCATGCCAAGTGCATACCAGCATCCAGAGATCATTCTATGGAAGAGCAGAAAATAGAGCTCGTTGGAAGCGTTGAAATCGATTGTTTATCATTGGGTTGCAATGGGGCCGGGCGCTGTACACTGTATTATATCCTCCTTTGTAAATAGTATCCGCATCCACTGCTATTTTGTTGCTAGATCTACCCTCTTCACACGCGTGTTTCAGAAAAAGGTGTGCCTGTCCGGGAAGTTTGAGGGCGAGGGGATGGAACTCCACCGTCCACCCTCCAACGTCATCTAAGTACTCTAGAGCTGTTTAATGAACAGTCTTTCTAGCTACGATCGAAGCCATACACTCTCTAACTGTCCACAAATCCCGGTACATAGCTTTTCAAATGGCAATCAAAAACGGTAATAAGATCTCCCATTTCTAGGTTACAGAGGGGAAGGCTTGAGAGCTCACCGATGGCACAGAATCAATCTGGGCTGCCAGCCCCTCAACCACGAGAGGCCAACCAACACAGCTTGGTGTTGACCCAAAAGGCGAGAGACTTGCATACGCTGTAAGTTCTCTCGATGTGTCACCTCCTGGAATAAATATAAATTTATCTGACACCTCGTTATAGTCCAATAAGTCGATCTTCCTCCGTTCCATAGATAACCCCGCACTGGCGACGCAATATACAGACCACAAGGCCGACACGACTGTTGCACGGTTTTCTCCTTCCGGATACTATGTTGCCAGTGGCGATGCTGCTGGGACCGTACGCGTGTGGGATTGCGTAGGCGAAGGAATTACGAAAGGGGAATACTTCATTGTGAACGGGAGAATTAATGACCTGGCTTGGGACGGTGACTCGCAGCGGATAATAGCTGTGGGCGATGGAAAGCAGAGATTTGGCCATTGCATTAGTGCAGACAGTGGAAACACCGTGGGCGAAATCACCGGTCATAGTCAAAGCATCAATTCCGTCTCCATTCGACAGCAGAGACCACTTCGAGCTGCGGCGGCGGGAGATGACAAGACGCTTGTATTCTACCATGGAGCTCCTTTCAAATATAATACAGGTCACCGTGACAATCACAGCAACTACATCTACGGTGTGGCTTTTAGTCCTAACGGAGATAGCTTGCTCAGCGTGGGTGGAGATCGGCGAATCTGGCTCTATGATGGAAAGACCGGTGAGCCGAGAATCCAGATTGGTGAAGGAGAGCATAAGGGAAGCATTTTTGCAGTGTCCTGGTCCCACGATTCACGGAAATTTGTTACAGCTAGTGCAGACCGAACAGTCAAAATCTGGGATGTTGAGACTCAGAAAGTGGTTCAGAATTGGCAGATTGGCCCAGATCAAGGTTCTGCAACCGTCCCGAATCAACAGGTCGGCGTCGTTTGGCCAAGTGGTAGAAGCGACGGGCTGATCATCAGCTTGTCCTTATCAGGGGATTTGAACTATCTGGTTGAAGGGCAAGAGAATCCGAGGCAGATCGTCCACGGTCATCAAAAGAATATCACGTCGATTGCTAGAGACGAGACTGAACATGCAGAGACTCTCTGGACCGGAAGCTACGATGGCCGATTACGCAGCTGGAATGTCGCGGGCGGTGCAATGGAAAGTGTCGGAGGTGAAGGGCATCCTGGATATGTTGCTGGCCTCGCAGCGGCCAAGGATGGAAACGGACGGATCTATACTGTGGGCTGGGATGACACAATTCGTTCTGTGGATATATCTTCACACACCTACGTCGGCGGTGCGACTAAATTATCAAGTCAACCTAAAGGAATCGCTACTGGGCAAGATTCGGTCCTTGTCGCCAACTACCAGGGTGTCGAAATTTTCCAAAATGGGAAGAAATCCGGGGATTTTTGCTCAAAGACTTCGTTGAGCGCTATTGCAGCTGTTGGAAGCACAGCCGCCGTAGGAGCTGAAGACTCCTCCGTTCAGATCTTTGACATCAAGCAGAATAGCCTAGCACCAAGAACCAGCTGCAAGGTGTCACGAAACCCTGTAACAGCCATGGTATTCAACCCAAATGGCTCACTCCTGGCGGCAGGGGACTCCAGAGGGCGGATCGTCGTCTTTAAAGCCGAGGATGGATCCATCGTCACAGACCGCTGGACAGCCCATACTGGACGTGTCACTTCCATGGCCTGGAACTCCAAGGGCACACAGCTGGTCAGTGGAGGACTTGATACAAACTTATTTGTATGGAGCCTCGAGCGTCCGGGAGATTGGCTGGAAGCGCCCAATGCGCATAAAGAGGGCGTGAATGCCGTGGCATGGATTGCCGGTGATTCGAAGGTTGCTTCTGCGGGCGCTGATGGCGCAGTAAAGATTTGGCAGGTGGAATTTTAGGCGTTTAGACTACGTGTCAGGAAAGTGAGGTTGGTATATTCCAGTGTGCTTTTGAAGTGATATCCTTAGGATAGACACCAGACCTGAACAGGTTCAAGAAGATACACGAAATCGTTCTCTACCAGCGACTTTATAGATCGACTGAAGGCGAACTTTATCCATGTCACCAGGGCGTAAAGCGGCTCGTAACAGCATCCGCGATGGACATGAGGAAAGCAAAGGCATACCATGAGGCCTTGAGCTAGTCATGGCCTGACAAGATTCAGGGTAGTTCA
The DNA here is from genome assembly GCA_001430955.1 of Chrysosporium queenslandicum. Lineage (NCBI taxonomy): Eukaryota > Fungi > Ascomycota > Eurotiomycetes > Onygenales > Onygenaceae > Chrysosporium > Chrysosporium queenslandicum. The sequence continues at coordinate 472,909 of LJPI01000556.1, read as the reverse complement.
ATGTACATCCTGAACCTAGTTTTATATCTATAACAGGCTCATCTTTTGATACTCACATCTCCTTGTCCATCGATTGTGGTTGAGAAGTGTGTTGTTGCTCAAGGAGAGTACACTACGGAGTAAGTCAAATCAGAACTATTAGTTCAACTCAAACATCGAAGCCTCATTTAACTAGTTAGTGTCTTGGCGCGGCTGGGTTTGTCTTTGTGAAAAGCCAGTTACGTCATCTCCAACTTCGAGCATTCCCACCTACGACGAAACAACAACAATATACTAACGACGCTCGCAGCATAATAGTTTTGGAGCCTGGAGTTTGTCTTTAGCTTATGATAGGATCTCTAAGTTATGGAAAATACATTGTGATGGGCAGCCATGCCCCCATCATCAACGCTCCAACCTTCGTGGCAGCCAAAGCCTCGACGCCCTCGGGTAGGTATGCTCAGAGCTTACAAGATCTTCTTTCACCCGTTGATGTATGCTAATTTCCAATTGTGATATAATTAACAGCTACGACATGCAACTGTTATACTTCCTCGAACCGGCCAACGTCTCAGGGGCTCAGATGCCGTGGACGTCACGCTCGGGTCCCCCGACGACCGGACACCTTTGCTACCCCAAGCTTCGATTTCCAGCCACACTCGAAAAAACAAATGGTTTAACATTATCACCACCGTAAAGGCGCAGCTTCTTTTGTTTGTCGCCTCTGAAACCGGGCAGGGAGTACTCAAATGTAGTCTAGCATACCTTCTCGGGACGCTTGCGACGTTTGTTCCTCCCATAGCCGCTCTACTTGGCCAGCAAGATGGGAAACATACGGTTGCCACAATTACCGTGTATTTCCATCCTGCTAGGACCAGGGGAAGTATGATCTATGCTCTAGTGTGTGCTGCGGTGGCGTTTCTCTACGCGTTTCTCATCTCCATTATGAGCATGGCTGTTTCCGTGTTTTTCGAGGATGCGGTTAATCTTCTACCCCTTGGCCATGCCATTGTCCTTCTTGTATTTTGTGGTGGAGGGCTGGGCTTTATTGGATGGGTCAAACAGAAAATGGGAGATCCTTTGGTGAATGTTGGTTGCTCACTCGCCTCGCTCGCCATCGTTACTGTCTTAACGAAAGAAGGCGCCGTGCAGCGAGGGGACATCTCATTTGCCAAAATATCCCAAGTATTGCGGATGCTCCTCATGGGTATCCTCGCAACCGTGTCTGTTTGTTTCCTTATATTCCCAGTTTCGGCGAGAACGAAACTTCGTCAGGCCTTGATAGAAGCCACCGACTCGCTCTCTGACATGTTGGGAATTATCACTGAAAGCTTTCTGGAGGGGTCAGAGGATTTATTGGATCAAAAGAGTTTTTTGGATGTCTTCGAGCGGTATAAGGTCGCTTCGTCCAATATCGATAAACTGCTCAGAGAGGCCAAGTTTGAACACTATGTGGTGGGCACAAAAAGAGAATATCGTCTCGAGAAGAAGCTTGCATTGTGTATCCAAGACCTTGCTCAAAATATAGGCGGTCTCCGAAGTGCGGCTACACTTCAATTCGGATTGCTGAAACAGTCTTACGGCCCGAATTACTCCACCTCGGCTTCTAAGGGCAATTCGTCGTCCCAGGACCATGAAATGTTGTCGTCACTTTTCTCGCCTGTTTCCACCATTCGGTTCCAAATAAGTCCAAATGAGCCTACCGAGAATGTAGAACTTGGACCTCCAGCCCTGGGGCAGACATCTGAAGGAGTTGAGGCGGAACCTAGCACAGATGCCGAACCCAATTCTCCGGCTGAGATATTCGAAAAGTTCATTTTCCACCTTGGACCGTCAATGGTAGGCATCTTCCATAATGGCAGGCCCATCTGGTACTGACTCATCTACTCAATAGAGATCTCTGGCCTATACCCTGCGGGAGATTCTTGGAGAACTGCCTTATGGCCCGGCACCAGATTTTAAGATCGCCATTAACCACAAATTTCGTATTAGTTTGGACCGTGCTCTAAGCTTGTACCGCAGTTCTCGGAATGATGCCTTAACTGTAATCTATATGAGAAAGGATTTCATTAAAATCAAGTCTGCGGAAGTTGGAGCAGACCTCGAAGAAGTTGCGGCGAGTTGTGGTCATTTCAGTTTCTCGCTACAGGAACTTGCAGAGGAACTAAAAGACTTTCTTGACATACTAGATGAATTGCAACTGGAAATGGAAGAAAGGCCCGGTGGCCGATCGTGGAGATGGCTTACGTCGTTCAGGTCACAGCAGAAGGACAATAGCAGTGACGTCTTATCGAATCCAGGTACACCACTGAAAAGCCTACAATTAACATAAACCTTTTTTGCCAAATTTCTAACTAAAATCTCAGATGTTCCCATCCCTTCGATAGACCCGAAATTGTTGAGTACAGGGGCCCCTGATATTTCGAGAACCAAGGAAGACCTCAGATTTAAGCTGTGGAAAGCTCTGAGATTGTTTCGACGCGATGAGACGAAGTTTGCTATCAAAGTCGGAGCAGGGGCAGCCCTCTACGCCCTTCCCGCATTCTTACATTCCACGCGCCCTATTTATTCACATTGGCGTGGAGAATGGGGACTACTTTCGTACATGTTCGTCTGTTCCATGACCATCGGTGCATCGAACACAACTGGGTATGCCAGATTTTTGGGTACCTGTTTGGGGGCATTTTGTGCGCTCGCAGCTTGGTATGTGTCGTGTGCCAATGTATTCGGGCTGGCATTCTTTGGCTGGGCAATGTCTGTATGGACAGCATACATTATCCTCGGCCAGGGACGCGGGCCAATGGGCCGTTTCATCATGCTTACATACAATTTGGTGGTACTTTACTCGTATTCCTTGTCGTTGAGGGATAGCAATAATGACCAAGACGAAGGCGGAGAAAGCCCGTTGGTTACAAACATCGCAATCCATCGCGTAGCAGCCGTTTCATCCGGCATCGTCTGGGGTATTTTCATAACGAGAGTTATTTGGCCGATAAGCGCTCGAAGGAAGTTAAAGGACGGCTTAGCTTTACTATGGCTTAGGATGAGCATTGTTTGGAAACGAGATCCGCTTTCAACAATGGCTCAGGGCGGCCCTGCCAATGCATACTACACCACCAAAGAAAAGCTCGAGTTGCAGCGGTTTCTAGCTCGCTTGGAGACGCTTCGAGCTGCTGCAAATTCCGAATTTTCCCTCAAGAGACCATTTCCAAATGCATCTTATGACGCTCTACTCTCCGGAACGAGACGTATGCTGGACGCATTTCAAGCCATGAATCTTGAGATTATGAAGAATTTAACGGCATCCGAAGGAGAAGCGGCTATGCTGAGGCATACGCTGCAAGAGAGAAAACAGCTATCGGCGAGAATTGCGCATTTACTTGCAGGTATGTCACTGCGGCCAGTTCTGAAGCAGCTTGCTAACAATAAGAAAATTCCAGTTCTGGCATCGTCGATGAAACTAGGATATCAACTTAATGACGCGCCGCCAGATATTGACCACTCGAGAGATAGATTATTGGCCCGACTTCACCAGTACCGGAAAGATAGATATGCTTCCCGGCTAACAACCGATGAAGATTATGCCCTGTTATATGCTTATGGTATGTCAGTTTTCCTCGTACTTGGCTATAGGCAGGCTTACTCACTGTGTGCTAAACAGTCTTGGTCACTGGTCAACTGCGCAATGAAATCATGACAGTAATTGATGAAGTGAGTAGACTTTTTGGGGTTGTAAGTGAAGAAATCATTGCTCTCCATTGACATTGAAATCGAATCTGTATTTTGAGCTGGCGGAGAAGACAAACCCACCCACAAATGTATTAGCCCACATAATATAGTGCGATAGATGCTTGGGATGAAAGAGAGATTGTGAATTAAACCATTGATTGGTATTATCTTAAGATGGCCAGTATGCAGTTTACAGTTATATGTGTTCCAAATATCGTTGCTGGGTGCTTTCTGGTCTCAAAGCAAAGAGTGCTGGATCACTGCAAAGCACCATCTTCCACCACCACCACCACCACCACCACCACCACCATGGTGCCCACTGAGCCATCAAAGCACCATCGCCACCTGTTGAGGTTCATCTTCAACCCATGATATTCCTATCACCCATCATCATCCAGAGGGGTTTTTATGTTTCTTTTATTGTAAATGCGGGTGTAGCTCAGTGATTTCCGGCCCCGCGCAGCCCAGGCGCCCTGCCTTCTCCTCTCCGGCGATGCAGATCAACCCAGCTGCACTGACAGGGACAGACTCTGCTTCAGCGTCAGTCCCAGCCGCGAAACCACCCAGCTCTACGCCAGCGACTACTCAAAAGACTTCCAAAGCACTGATATCCGTTCCCCGCTTAGATTTCGAGCCTATATACACGGATCTGAAGCTAGCAGTAGGAGACAACTGGGTTGAGTACAAGCAAGCCATAACTCTTTTCCTTTTAGGTATGTGCTGAATGCGAAACAAGATAACAATGTTTTTGTGTGCAGCACGCTAATCTTTGGGTTTGATGTAGGGCACTTGAATCAAAATGAATTCTCACGACGTGTTGACCACTTCCTATGCGCCGATGCCAAGATAGAGCACTTGCATAATAACTTCATCTGTGCGATAATAGGGAACCTCACCAGGGACCTTCCCGACCATGGAGTTGCCAGCTGGGTTTCGGCAAATGACAAGCCAACGGTGGTATCGAAGCCGGCGTCCGGAGACGCTGCCGAACAACGGCTCAAGACAGAGGTTATGCAGCTGCAGCCAAAGGATAGGAGGAGGCTGAAGGCTATCCCTGAAGTACGTCATACAGTTCAGAGACCCTTTCCGCTTCGGCCTGTGATAATCAGGCTCACCTGTATTTTCTCGCTATATAGCCGGATCCCCTATCCGTACCTAATCCGCTGGAAGAATACCACCTCGCGAAGCAGATACGAATAGCAGACCAAGTTCCTCCCAGTGCAGGGGGCCTGAATACACCAAGTAGGTCATTCCTTACATTTATTATCAGACTTTGCTAAGACCCGTTTTCAAATAACAGACTGGGAACTTGAAATTCGAAAACGTTATGCCCAGCCACTTGCTTCTGAAATAGGCGAATTCCCAGACGCCGAATCTATTCACGCACGGATGGTACCAATATGTTATGAGGAATCTATAACAAACGGAGCTTCATTCCCGTGTGCGGTATTCATGTCCATTGCTACCGAGAACTTTGTCAAGGAATTCTTGTCACACGTATTTGCGCGCACGAGATCGAACGGGCCTTCGGGGACAATCAACGGTACTATGACAAGAAGATACCGACAACAGCTGGAGAAGGAAGAGCTAGCTTTCACCCGCGGGGAGCTCGTAAAAAACACTGCAAATGGTCTGTTACCTGTGGAAGCGAAAGAGGCTAGCACCAGAAAGCCCCTTGGTGTCCAAGATCTCAAGTTCACTCTGGAGCTTGATGGTGATCTATTAGGTCATATGCCACTTATTGTCAGCCAAATTATGGACGGTTACTTGGACGGAGAGCTCGAGGCGGAACGCGATTGTTACATGAGAGAAATCGAAGAAAACCCTGAAGCTCGGGAGGAAATGTTTGACTCGGACGAAATGGAGATTGACGATGCAGGCTGGGACTGGCAGGGTGGCACTGCCGCGGATCGAGAGCAGCTAATTTCTGTTCTTGATGAGTGCCTTAGCATGGCGGCTTAAGGGCCCAATGTCCTTTTTTTTTTCTGCTTTTTATGCGGTGTTTCGAACTTGGAATTGGGCAAATGATGCATGCTGCTGGCGTATATCGGATGGTGGCGTGTTGATTCTCCCACCCCGTGTTGGTTAGTATATCCCCGTGGTTTGGACTTGGGTGTGGAGTTTCTTTCACTTTCTCGGAGAGGACCCTCTGGGTTTGGAGGTCCTAATCAAGGGCCTGAGTATGGCTTTGACGTCTACTTCTTGTATTATATTTGTTTTTTCCTTGCTTGCATTGAAGGTGTGGGCTACGTTGAACGGCAGATTTGATATATCTTTCAAGCCATTGAAATGTGATTTTGTTAGTAAATAGCAAATTTGAGATGATCGTACAATGATTCGGAAATAACTCCAGAGCACCTTTTCACCAGCTGACACCATAACAATCCTTGAATTCCCAGCCAAAAACAAGAAGAAAAAAAGAAAAAAAACCGCTCCGGATATGCTAGTTCAAACGCTCAGCGGTGAGTTTGAGAATCTCTTCGGTGGATTTGTATGCATTCGCCGGATCCTTCGCGATCGTTTGCCAAATCTCCCCATGCTTTGGCTCGCTTGCGATGCATTTGCTAATAACATCTTCCCGCTTCTCCTGTAAAAGGGTTTAGTCAATGAGAATGTCGCAGTATTTAGGCAAGAGGCGGAAGGCGACTCACATCTGTACCATGTTGCAGCAAGAACTTGTAATACCAGGCCCAAACATCCCCCAAATCGCTATTCAATACAATTGCTTTTTCAAACCATGTCATCGCTTTCTCTAGCCTTCGCTCACCCCAGAAAATTCGGGCAACAGTCACAAAGAGGATCGGATCGTTATCAACTTTCTTGATCGCTTCGAGACTTCGAGGTTTTCGGTGCGTGCGAGGTTCCAAGTGCCATATACTTTCACTCCAAAGAAGGCCAGAAGTCGGGACCTCTTGAAGGCCTTTCGCCATAAGCACTTTAGCCTGGTTAATATTATTGGCCCTTCGCTCAACTCGCACACTTTCAGTCCATAGCTCGGCATTCTTGGGCACTGCAAGTCGGGCACGGTCGAGGATAGATCGTGCTTTCACCACAACACCTAGTTTTTCCTCAAGGCGTGATGCAAGAAGCCAAAGAGGTACTGATTTAGGGCAGGCTCTTGTGCCCGTTCCATAAGCTTCCCGTGCTTGGGGATACTTCTTTTCAGCTTCGTATATTTGCCCCTTCATCATCCAAAGTTTGTCTGCTTTTGGATACAGCTGAAGTCCTAGATTAACAAGATCAAGGGCGGTTTCTGTATTTCCCAATTGACGCTCGAACGCCACGCTCTTAATCCAGACTCGGTCAGTTCCAGCTTCCCGACGAGCCGTCGCCAGGAGTTCTCTAGCTTGATCTGTTTGTTTAGCATCGGCTTCTAATTTGACAGCTGCAAGCCAAATGTTCTCGTTGTTAGGGTTCTGATTGAAAGCTTTAGCAAGAACTCGTCTTGCATTATCAATCTCTCCAGCCTGCCATTTCTCTCTTGCAAGTTGCATCCATAGAACTTCACTTTGCGGACAAGCTTCAACGGCTCTCTCAAGAAGTTGCCAAAGACTCTCCTTTGTTCCGTGTGCGCGTTCCAAGTCTGCAGCGGCAAGCCATATAGATTTTCTGTTGACAAATATCCGAAGCGCATAAGCGTAGATTGCGCGAGCTGTTTCGTATTTGCCCCTGGCAATGCTCGATTTCGCATCTTCCATCCAAATATCTTTTCTGTCATCATCTTCGTCGAGACCCCAACCTAAGGTCTCGCGTATAATTGCCCCACATGTAAGAATTGCCCCTTCTTCCTCGCATTTCTCAGCTTCCGCAATCCAATCTTCTCTCTTTGGCATCGCAGATTCTCGAGCAAGTGCCTGAACGGCCCTCTTCATGACATTTACTTTGTTTGCTGTCCCCATCTGCTCTTGTAACCGCGCAGCCGCAATCCACACTTCATGGCTGGTTGGTACCGCTTTTCGAGCAGCATTCAACACTTTCTGAGCATTTTCGGGCGTTTCAAGACGTGCTAGCGCTAGCCACAATTCTACCGAGAGCGGGATCATTTCTGTTGCTTTAGCGAGTAGTAGTCGAGCATCTGCAGGATCTTCCTCCAGATTTACCGCCTCTTTCCAAATTGCTACGGATTGGGGAATGTGCAAAATGGCCTGACGGAGAACATTTTTCTTTGCCCGAGGATCCGATTCAAGTTTCATTGCCTCGATCCAGAGTCGCGTTGAACGGTCATTATGCTTGATAGCATTTGCAGCAATAATCTTGGCATTATGGTTATCATTCAACCGAATATTTTCCAACCATACGTCTTCGCTCTTTGGGCATAATTCGCATCCCTTCGCAATATAGTTTCTCGCCGCCACGATCTTTCCGGCGATTTCTTCCAAGCGTGCGAGGGCAATCCAGCCGGGGGCGTGACGCGGATTGGTTTTGGTAACAGATTCCAAAAGTACTCTTACCCGCTTAATGTCTCCAATCTCCACTTCCCCTGCTTTTAATTCAGATTTTGATAGGCTCGTCAAATACCCTTTCGGGTCGATATTTGTGGCACTTCCAGAAGCGGCATCATTCGCAGAGCTTTGCGCGGCTCTATCCAATCTAGCTTGTAGTACTTTATCCCGCGCAGCACCGATGTCTGCAAAATTTGTTATCGTTCCATCGGCACTTTCCCCGCTTCTAATGGACGTTTGTGTACCGTCATCCGCAACCGTAGTTGTGAACTCGGTCGAGTCTTTCGCGCTTGCAATAACGCTATCTGGTACGGCATAGAATCTTTGCCGTAAGTTTTGTCGAGCTCGTCTGTTTTTACCAGTAAGGTCTCCGACTTCCGGGATATTGGCCCAATCCTCATCGGTGACAGTAGCTAGCGACCGCTTTAAATCAGCGAATTGCTGTTGGATTTTGGGATTGTTTCGTTCATACTCCTCTCGTTCTTGGCGTTCTCGTGCTTCCCTAAAGATAAGGCGAAAAGGACGTCATGTCGGTAATCTGTTCAAAATATCTTGACAAAGAAAACGATAAACTACGCCCTAGAAGAGGAATTGGGGTTTCTAGAAATGAAGTACTAACCTTCGAAGCTTTCTCCTCTTCTCCATCTTCTCGTCTACCAGTTGGTAGATCTGATCAGCTTCATCGTCATCTCGATCATATTGTCCGTAGGCAAACAGCCCAACTTCGTTCTCGGGGTCCTGGAACCGTTCATCGTCTTCTTCCTCTTCCTCTCTTTGTTTTGCGCCACCTTTTTCGCCTCTTGCAGATGCGCCATAAGCTGTTGGGGGGGCTGTCCCTAAGAGAGCGGCACGTTTTGCAAGAGCTTCTTGAATCTGTTCCGGAGTAGGACCTTCGCGTGCAGGGCCAAGATCCGAGCGAGTAGTAAAGCCAGTCGCACCTCTACCGAGACCAGCAACATAGTTTTCTGGAGCGGGCTGACTGAGAAAATCCTTGCGCCCCGACATTTTGCCTCGAGTCTGCCAATGGGAAGAGATGCGAAGTTGAATTGAAAGAGTTGGTGGAAGCTCAAGGCCCTCAACTGTCCTTGGAAACAAGGGTGTGCGGAATAACTAATTTCCGTCAATACTTATATTACGTTATCATCCAGATTCCCACAGAATTTTGTGATAAGAGATATGAGGTAGCTGCAAGAAGCTGCTTTCGCTCCTGTCTACGAGTCCGTTCGCAGTCGAATAAGCATGCCAAAGACATTGCACAAAAAGCGCAATGGCGCTTCTAAGGCCGGTCCCTATGGCCAGGCCGCAGCAAAAACAAATGCTGCCAACAGCATCTTTCGGATGAACACTGATATCGGCCAGCACGTCTTGAAGAATCCTGGCGTTGCGCAGGCTATCGTCGACAAAGCGGGTTTAAAACAGAGTGATGTATGATGAAGTTTCCTTTTATGATTGTTTTTGACACTGATCTGAATGACTTTGTTGAGCAGATCGTCCTCGAAGTTGGCCCTGGTTCCGGGAATCTTACTATCAAGATCTTAGAGAAAGCGAAAAAGGTCATCGCCGTGGAGCTGGACCCGCGAATGGCGGCAGAGGTTACAAAACGTGTGCAAGGAACGCCTGAGCAGAAAAGGTTGGAAGTTCTACTTGGAGATGTGATGAAAACCGATCTACCATATTTCGACGTTTGCATTAGCAACACTCCCTATCAGGTAGTCAAGTGTCGGCCCACAATGGATGTGTATCCCACTAACATCGGCTAGATATCTTCCCCTCTCACCTTCAAACTGCTTGCAACTACGCCCGCCCCCCGAGTTTGCATTCTCATGTTTCAGCGTGAATTTGCCATGCGACTCTTCGCAAAACCCGGCGATAAACTTTATAGTCGGCTGTCGGTCAACGCCCAGATGTGGGCGAAAATCGACCACATCATGAAAGTTGGTAAAAACAACTTCAAACCGCCTCCGGCCGTAGAGTCGAGCGTTGTTCGTATTGTCCCGAAAAACCCAAGACCAGACATTAGTTACGACGAATGGGATGGCTTGTTGCGAATTGCATTTGTAAGAAAGAACAAAACCCTTAGGTCAAGCTTCTTGGGGACATCCAGCGTTTTGAATATGTTAGAGAACAATTATACAACGTGGTGTGCACAAAACGACATCCCCATTGACGTCGGTCCGGACGAGAATGTTGAAGACGAGGTTATGGATGTGGAGGATTGCCAAGAAAACGGTGACCTTGACGAGATGGATGTCGATGATGAAGACGATATTCCGGACTTTTTCAAAGATAAGCCGGACCCAAAGCAGGCTGCGAAGACAAAACCGACGAGAAAACACGGGAAAGTCGCGAAGATTGTTCGGGAGAAAGTCAGACAAGCCCTCGAGGATGACACGGGGCTTGCGGATAAACGAGCAAGAATGTGTGACGAAGGCGACTTTCTGAAGCTTCTATGGTCATTTAATCAGAGGGGTATCCATTTCAGCTGAGCGACAAGTGATGAGCCGTAATACGATGGGGTTTGAGTCGGCATTTCCTTCTATTATCCCATGCTCGTCCTGCTCCCTGTGTCCGACCGAAGATGCGCACTAGAATCCTGGAAAAGACTTTGCCAGATAAACGCTTCACTCAGAAGCAGCTCAATGTCCTTCTCCGTCCAGTCACGGGTCGGCAGTGCCTGAAGGAACATCATGATTTCCTGAACGAAGGTCAGCCAGTCGCAGCTATATTTATGGCCTGATTGAATAACGAACCTGGAAGTCCATTTTGAGCAATTGGTCGGACCACTTCACCAAAAAGGCAGCGCAAACATAAAGATGAAAACGAGAAAATCCTTGCTCCTCGGCCTAAAGGGGTTAGCTATGTCATAGGAAATATCTGGGGTTACCATACCATGTATGTATCCCACATTCTGATAGTATTCTTGATGCTGATTTCTCTCATCAATAAGCAATTCATCCACCGAAAACTGAATTGCATAAATTCAATGCCCTCTTTCTCCAAATGCTTTGCGAGTGTGGCGTCAATGCGTCTTGTGAGTTCATGCAATGCGTTTACCTGCCGATGGATGCCGGGTTGCGCGTATATGTAGTTGTCCTGAATACCGTCCAGGAGCTTCGTCAAGCACCAAAAAGAATCAGCTTCGACCGCGTTGAGAACCTGTTTTGGGAGCTGTCCAGGGTCCATCCCCTCCTCGATGTCAAAATCCGTGACATATGAGCCCAAGAATACCTGCCAGAACGGCGTGACGAGGTCATTTATACCTTGAACGTAGCCGCTAGCTGGATGTCGAATGGCCCAAACATACAATATTCTCTCTAGAGAACGCTGAGTAGCTTCGAAACCATATAAAGGGATGTGAGGGTTGGTACGGGGTATGTCGATACTGATTTGGTGCCATATTGCTTCGTCGAGACCACGACCAGATCCAGAGATGGTCATTGAAGATGTATTTCGGGTGGATTGGCCCCTTTCGAAGGCTTGCTGAACGCCGTCCAAATACTCTTTTCGTTTTCTTTCCAAGGTCGTAACCCTGCGCTCACTATTGGTGGGTAAATATCCCAATAGAAGCTGCCAAGTCATTGCTCGAACCTCTTCCGGGATACCTGACCAGGCTAGATCCCGAAGCTCATTCAAAGGTACCGTACTGGACTGAAGGATGCGCTTGAATTTGTTTATTCGACTGATTCGAGCTGAATGTGCCTCCAGTTGTTTCGGACTAGCACCTGGCAGCGGTGGTGAATGGTTTATCAGATGCAAGGAATTTGCAGGATCTTTATGCTGTTAGGAATGCTAGAGAGAAAGTTTTGGATCCTCACCATTTAATATTTCTTTGTATTGGGGTCGCAGAATTTTGCCCTCCGGCCCCTTTGCGTTTGGGTACGCTAAGGCTCCCCTTTCTTCTGCAATGTCTGAACTATTGGCTCGTAGACGCATACCACCGATATCGGGTATTAGCACGGACGAACCGTTTGTCACTCTACCCGTTGAATTATCGATATTATCTCCAGAAGTTTGCGTCCGGCGCAAATTCTGGAATTTTGACTTTTGTACACTCGTAATACTTGGAAGTCCAAATTCATCTTCATCGTCATCGTATGCCAGTTCATCATCGTTGTTGCCGTCATCATCATCACCATCATCCTTGTCGCGATGAGGATTCCAGGTTTCTCCAGCTTGTGGGAGTAAATTGCGATATGGTTGGTGTGGCGACGTTATGCCGGGGCTTGCTAACTTAGAATCGCTCGCATTGCGATTGCCACGAGTTGGTATGGGGGACCTAGAAGGCGTTTTTGATCTTGAATTGGGGGAGATGGTTCTGCCAGCCAGCAACCAACAATTAGTCCAGAATCAAAACCCAAGGTATCAAGTTAGCGGCGATGCACATACTTCAAGAGATCAGCATGAGAATATGATGCTCCAACCACGGTATTAGGGTCAAAAATTATATTCGGACTCCGATGCTGTGATGAAGATAGGCTTCTCCATAATGAAGGGCCTGTTCTGCTGTTCAAATTTAGTACGTTTGATCTGAATACGACGAATCGCGAGCTAGACGTACTCGATCTGATCTATAGGCAATCGGGAGCATGCTGGTATTAGCTAGCAATTCTGACAGCCAACTTTATAACATAGTTGCTAAATCCATCATCATTTAGTTGATTAACGTGAGTTACGGACCGACCTGAACCATCTCCTTTTTGATCATGAACAGTCAGAGCTTGAACAAACAACTGTAGGATAGTGAGACATAGTATACCTGCTGTTGCTGTTCTTTCTGTGGTTGAGCCTTCTTGGTCATTGTTCAGATATTAAACCAAGCACAAACAAAGGCTGTTTGACAAAACAAAAGTGTATCAATATTGAAACAGCCTGAGAACACCCTCCAAGGCGCCTTTACAATCACTGAGGCGATGACGGAGGTCATAGTTAACTATTTGGGTTTAGCGCCAGGCTCTCAACACCTCTTCCTGCCAAGCCTTTCGAGGACGTCTTCTTTCAACCTTCTCTCCTCCTCTTCATCCATCTACCATCGCTCGCCTTCAACCCTTCAACTGCTCCTTTCCTACCAACTGGAAAGCTTCAAATCTTGGGTTTGACATCTGTAGATCCAAGTGTTTTCACAATACCCTCTGCAACCATGACTGAGCCAGAGGACGTTGAGGAAGATCTTTTCGCTGACTTGTGAGTGCCAACACTGCATTTTTGTCGCAAGCCTGGATGTTCGTGCGGGGTTGTTCCTAATTTGATCTTATCTAGGTATGATGCCGACGAGACAACTCAGCCAGCAGCCCCTTCAGCTCCGGCCGCAGTATCTGCACCTGCTGCAACAACTCCACAACCGCCACAGGCAGCTTTAGCACCGCCACAACCTTCAAGTACTGAACAGTATGACATGAGTCATGTGAATCTGGCTTCGTATGAACAGCCGCCTAGCACTAATGAACAGAATGGTACGCCACAATATGGTCTGTCAATGCAGGGTGACATCTCTGGGTCGATAAACGCACAGCCAGAGCCTCAGGGCACTGGAATCAAGGAAGATGGGTAAGTTCCTACTAATTTCTTTGGGCCATTTGGTCTCTGAAGGACTGGGCGTGGCAAAGGGTCACACGGCAGGCTTTGGGTGGAAAGTGGGCGCCGGCTTGTTTCAATCCTCTCTACTCCTACTGCTCATATGACCAGTCGGATGGTACCATTGAGTCTTTATCGGCGATTTATCATTCTATTCCACTGCACATCTAAACAACGCCCTTGTCGGCTGCCCAACATCACTATCGTCCATCCTGGAGATACGGCTACCCTTTCCAAGCTGTGAAAAGGATCTTGGCACAACGATAATTTGGCTCTATGACGGGCTAAAGGGGGAACTATCCTGGTCGACTGTGTGGTGCTACGTGCAGGCGTGTGTATTGAGAAGAATGGATGGTTTGCATGTGATCAGCAGTCATATGAACTTAGGACGTTCGGGGAAGCAAGTTGATAGCATAACAAATGGTGTCAACGGGAATCTATTCGAGCCCTATGTACACGGGTTGTTCGATGATTGAGGGACGGACATTAGTCTGGCGCGATCCGCTTTGAAAGCGATTATAGTACAACAGATACTATATAACTCCTGTCGATATACCTTGATAGATCAGAGCAAGAAGTTGTACTTCGGCTCTCTTCAATATGGACAATCGAACATTACCTAGCTTCGGAGTCTTAGAAACAGACAGGATGATCGGGCAGAAACCAAAAGAAAATTCAAGTTTTGTCTCAGTTTTGAACTGCGGAGATTCAATTTCAATTCGCTACACATGTGCAGATTCGAGTTCCTAAGGGGACCTTGAGAATCTCAACTTCGTCCGCGTCCGCAGTAAAGTCCTTAGCATCGCCTTGCAAACGGATATCGATGTCTTGCATTGAGGGAAGGGAATTGAAGATTCTTCCAGCCGACGCCTCTCGGTACTTCGACGGCTACAGCTACAGCTACCGCGATACCCTCGATCATGCCCATATTTAGTGATGGCCAGACTGCCTTCATTCGCCTCCCAGTGCACGGGAGGCACAATTACGATTGAGCCTACCACGAGCCGTGTCCCCGGAAAACGCCCAATCCTTCTGGCCTTTTAGCGCTGGCTATTCTGCTGATTACAATGCGTTATTTCTGTTACACGCATACATGTTATGCGGAGCTTGAGACGGTTGCTTTGCTGACATATTTCGTGATAGAAAAATGTTTATTGGAGGCCTCAATTGGGAGACCACTGATCGTACGTGCACACATTCTTGGAGCACTTCTATTGAATTTGATACTAATTTTCCAGCTAGAGTCACTCAAAGACTATTTCTCGCAATTCGGCGAGGTTCAAGAATGTACAGTAATGCGTGATGGTGCTACCGGCCGATCGAGAGGCTTTGGCTTTCTCACATTTAAGGATCCCAAGACCGTAAACACGGTTATGGTCAAGGAACACTACTTGGATGGCAAAATAGTAGGTTACGACTTACTCTGACTCGCTTATGAACCAAGCTTACATTGATGGCCAGATCGACCCAAAACGGGCTATACCGCGAGATGAACAGGAACGTACTAGTAAAATATTTGTTGGTGGAGTTAGCCAAGACGCAACTGAACAGGATTTTAAGAAATTCTTTATGCAATTTGGGCGAGTTGTGGATGCGACACTTATGATTGATAAAGATACGGGACGTCCTCGAGGTTTTGGTTTCGTGACCTTCGATAGTGAAACTGCTGTCGAAGCATGCCTTTCGCAACCGCTAGAAATCCTTGGTAAGCCTATTGAAGTCAAGAAGGCGCAACCTCGGGGAAATTTGAGAGACGAGGAAGACCGAAGACTGCGTGGTCGAGGATTCCGGGATGACCGGTTTAAGGACGACAAACCAGGTTCAACGGATGGCGCGCAGCAGAACGCACAGGGCCAAACAAACCTCGCTAATACCATGACGCCTCAGATGATGGCCCAATATTGGCAACGTATGCAGCAGTATTTTGCCATGATGCAACAACAAATGGCGCTTGCTGCAGCTCAAGGGCAGGGAATGGCTGGTGCTGCTGCAATGGGTGGGATGAATCCCATGATGCAGCAGATGCAGCAATTAAAACAGATGCAGCAAATGAACCCCATGGCAGGAGCACAACCACAAGGAGCAGCCATGAACCAGCCAGCTCAAGCTGCAGTTCCTCAAGGAATGCAGGGAATGATGAACCCGATGATGATGCAGCAGATGCAGCAGATGCAACAAATGCAACAGTTACAGCAAATGCAGCAAATGCAAAATCAATCCCAAGCTGGTGGCCCCGGGTACGCAGGGCAGGGGATGGGAGGTCAAATGTCTGGCGCTAAACCTGGGAATATGGGTCAAGGCATGCCCGGTGCTCCTGGCGGCATGGGAGGAGGTGGCGGGGGCGGCAGCAGCAGCGGCAGCGGTGGAGGAAGTTTCAGTGGGCCAAGGGGAGGTCCAGGGTATAACGCCCAAGAGCAACTAGCATTTGAACAACAGAAATACGAACAGCAACAGCAGGCTCGTCGAGCAATGGACCCGCGCGCATACGGCGGATATCAGCAAGGAACCCCTCCAAATTGGGACAACGGGTACGAAGAGCAGCCGAATATCCCAACCGGTCCTCAAGGCGGAATGGGCCGCGGAGCAATAGCCACCCGGGGCGGAATGTCGCCAAGCCCGGGACTTGCAACCAAACAGCCACAAAAGGTCCCGACTCCACAGCCACAAAGCGCTCCGCCGGCAAATGCTCCGACTGGTCCGCGGAATGCTGGGAAGCCTGGTGCCAATTACCGTGGTGGTGGCCGTGGTGCTCATCGGGGCTTCCATCCTTATGCACGGGGTTAGTTGCATATCCGCAGCACATTCACTAGTTTCCATTCACCTATTGCTCTAGTCTCGGGTTCTGCGGGTTCTATGATGTTTCGTTGTTTTCTCTCTCAAGTCTCTTCCTGCGCTTCACCAATGTCTTTCATTTAATATAAACAAACCATGTATGCGCATTTCATTTGACTTGTGCTGACTGGGAGGCTAAGATTGTGCTTTGCACTGTTTATTGCTTGTTAGCCTTGTAAAAAAAGGAGAATCCTAGGACACAAGTTCCACTTTGTACTATGGTTTTGTTCCTCTGTGTCGCCTGTTGTTTTTGTTTATTTTCCGCTAGCCAAGGTGTAATTATCATGAGAATAGTGGTCCCCGCGGTAAGCTTGCAGAGTGCTACGTGAATAGAGATGAATGATATCTCTTGTTCGCCGTGAAACCTAGAGTATGGCTGAAAAATCATCATCTACATTACCCTATTGAAGTACCACAAATATTGCTATCACTATCTACTCGCCAGGGAAAACGAAAAGCGCAATACCAAGGTGGGAGTGCAGGAACTGACACAGGACATATCAACAGGAGAGAAAATGAATGGCCCTTTCAAGGAGAATACAAGCAGTATCAGGAAACTGAGATCATGAGAAAATTAAAGTGCCCAGGTTTCTGCAGCAATCAATTGTGCAAGAGAACACAAAACCAAACGCCCGAGCAGTAAACATGCGCTTTGTTAAAACACCAGTAAAGGAAAGGGAAAAGTGAATCTGTTCAAGAGCGAAACGAAAAAGAAGGGCCCTAGCATAAAGACACTGTTCAGTCAAGCCAGCTGGGCCGAAGGAAAAGAAAGAGATTGTGCCGCCCACAGCAATTTCGCCCCAACCACTCGCAATGAATCGAGGCTCTGTGTACACTAGAAGCAAAAGAAAAGAAAACCTAGGCAGAATATTTAAGGTACACAGGTGCAATGGCCAGGAAGTGTACGCCTGGCAGATAATATCCCGCCAAAACACGCGTAGCCGCATAACAAACGATAGGCCAAAAAAAAAAAGTGATAAAGGAATCTAGCCCCTCGTTGACCGTTTCCGGAGGCCAAATTCTTGTTCTTGCAACTCTTTAATCAATTTTAAACTCTCCTCATCTGCGTCCACTTCAGCGAAACTTACACGATCCCGTTTTCCGGGTCTAAACTGGCTCTGCGGGGATGTAGGGCTTGAATTTTGCCGGGCATCGCTGGGGGATCCTTTCCGCTCATCTGAAGCATGGGTATGTTTGAGATCCTTAGAAGGGAATGGGTTTGACTTATGTGACGAGGACGGTCGAGAAGATGGCTTCGTCGGCTTTGAAGGTTCCACCGGAGATAAAGTATTTTGTTGCGTACTTCTACTTAACGGAACGAGATTCGATTTATTCGCTTCTTCCCTGTTTGAAGAAGTAACTTCTGGTATTGGTGGATGCGGAGTCTTGGGTGATGTGGAAGCCGGAGTGTTAACATCAAGGTGATAATCTTTCTCGGGCCCATTTGAAATCGGCAGAGCTGGTTCCCCATGTGCACTGCTGACAATACCATCCAAGCCGTCAAGTAGAGACGTCGGTGGCGATACAAGACTGTCGGTCGGCGGAATGAGTCTGGGAGCGCCTTCAGCTTTGGGCTCCACACCAGGTGCAGCTGCGTACAACGCTTTATTGGCCTTCTCATTCGCTACGGCATCTGACACAGTAACAGGGGCTTCGTGCTCTGAATTCGTGTTGCTAGATGCCTTGACTATCAGCTCCGTTTCCATGTGAGTCTCTATCGTTGGCGCGCTGCTCGGTTCGCCGCCATGCCCTTGGAAGGGCGGGTTTTCTGACTGCTCGCCGATAGATTCGTCTGGTCTTAGTCGTTTAGACATCGAAGAATAGTCGTCGCTTGAGCGTGGTCGCTTTGCAGAGCCAGTTCGCGGCTTAGCTCGTTCTTGGGCTTTAACAGGATCTACGTTTCCAGACTCATCGTGGATACAACGACGCTAGCAAATGTTAGACGTATACACAGTAAATCTTTGTAATAATAGCGAAACTAACCTTACTCTTTCTGCACTCCTCACACGCCTTATTTCTTCCTTTTTTCCCTGGGGTTGAGGAGTTCGCGCTGTTGCCATTAACGCCAGCCGCGGAACTATTGTGGGCAGTATCTTGTGGTACTGAGACAGAAATGGTACCAGGAAGAGGCAGTTCAATATGGTTCATAGGTGTATCTTCATCAGCTGATGTATTGATAATGCTACCCGGGCCGACTTCCGAACCTCTCCGTATTGGGGCTTGTGAGCCATTTGTGGGTACGTTTATACCTTGGTTGTTTAAAACGACATCACCATTTTGATCTGCCTTGTGACGACAACGAATACGGCGCTTGCGACATGCATCACAAGCTACTCTCTTCGGGCCAAGATTCGTACCCTTGGAGATGGGTTTCGGTATATTGTCGTGTTCGAGTTTTATTTCCGGAAATGATGCTTTTCGCTTTGCCGGGGTTGGGCTATCTTTATTCGATGTAGATGTAGACAGAGCAATCGAAACTATATCATCCGAGTTCTGACCCGGCGCCGGCTTCGATGCTTCTAATGCTACGCTAGCTCGCTGGCTTCCATTGTTAACATTTCTCTCAGAACGTCTGGTTGGACGGACCGTTCGCTTTTTATCCGAAAGATCAACTTTTGCATCAAGAGATATGGCCCCAGGGCGAGTCCATTGAGCGGCGGGTTCATTGCCTCTCTTCCATGCGACCCATATTCCGAATTTGACGATGGTCTCGACAGGATCCCCTTGTCCTTTCGGGATGGACCGACTCACGGCATTTCTCGTTTCTTTCGTCACACCGTCGACCATATATCCTCCGGCAATCAGAGCAGTTCTGAGCAGATATTTGGCAAGTTCGGGGAGGCCATCGAGCTCTGCCTGCGAATAAAAACGGGAGTTATAATAGTCAGAGCCTGGTTCCGCCTTGTTGGCGTGGTCCCCAAATTCGTAGTAAAGGGGATATTCGCGATAAAAACGATAGTTTTCATCTCGGGCAAAAGAATCCAAGACATTCTGAGGCACCGGGTCTTCGTCAAGATACTTCAGTGCGGTGTACCACATAATTTTCTGGAAGAATGGATACCGAAATTTTCTTGGGACCTTTGTATCTTTCTCGATCTGCGCAATCTTGATCTGCATGCCGTAGCTCATCCGTGTCAAGAAGTTACCGCCAATGACGAGGCTGTCTTCAGGTGTCCAGACCGCATGGATCCAACCAGACGGAATGAGCATAGTGTCACCTTCTGACAGGTCGACTCGATAGCATTCCTTAGTCTGGTCTCCAAGAAAGGTAGTATCTTGAGCAGCAGAATTACACCACTCTTCATACTTCTTCAGGTGCTTATCTTTAGGAGGAATGAAGAAGAACGTTTTCTTCCCTTTGAGGATATGATAATAAACCGATGACCCGCCAAAATCAACATGGAAGTCCGTGTAGCAGTCTGCCACCGACATCAAGCAGTAAAACTGCACTTTTGGGAAATCACCAATCGCCTTCAGTTCAGTTGGCCAAACGGCGTCTTGTAGGTCAAGGTCACGAACTATCTTCGGGCGGCGAATTAGCTTCCCAATGGGACTTTGCGATACTTCAAGACTGATAACATTTCGGACCGTTTTCGATGAGCTGTTATCATAATAGTAATCGACCCATTTTCGCATATTCCATCGCTTGTCTTCTCCCTGTTGAGATTTCACATCGATAACCTCTACCCTTTCCTCCAGGCCGTAGAGTTCACCGACCATCCGGACAGTGAGATTATCTGGAATGACCATGTCCAGGCCATCCTGACAGCAATCGATGACCTCCTCGCAATCATTCTCGTTGGGAAGGCAGTCGATGATAGCATCGAACTCCTCTTGGGTTGAAGCTTCTTTGAAATGCGGAGAGAAATGTTCAGAGCCAAGTTCAGCGGAAGGCGTACGTCGGTTCAAGTGGGCAGGTATCACTACAGGCTCCATCATTCCAATACCATGCTCAAAATACGCTGCAGTTACGAGTTCTGCAGGGAGACGGGCAAAATGATCTGGTAAAAATGTCATTTTCCCCTCCTTAATCGGCTGAATATAGTGGTGGTCTGGCGCTTCTGTTGATGGCTTGACGAAGCCTTGGTTCAACCCGGCGTAGTCAATGGACGTTTTTGGTCTTGAAGACTTGCGTACAAAAGTCGTTGGGCCATGTATCGGCCGGCAACTTTTGCATATGAACTTATCCACAGTCCGAATTTCGCGATCATTTTTGAATCCAGCACATACAATGTGAAACCACCTATTGCAGCCATCGCAGTTGACCCAAGTAACTTCGGCGTCGTCGCCATTACTCATTGGCACCCGAACTAGACTGCACGCTGCGCAATTCGTTTGGTTTGATGCGTCGCTCTCGACGTCTTCGTTTTTCAGAGCCGCGTCTGTTGAGCGCCGTTGAGGTTTGGACTTTGGAGTCCGCTTCCGTGGCCGTGGTTCGGTCTTTTGTTCAGTAGCTCGAGTGTCTCTCTGTGCATGCTCTTCCAAATTGCCCGAATCATCCTCTAGCACCGACCCCATGAGCGGTGGCTGCTTAGGGGAACCAGTGTTGTATCCGTTAATCATCGGACGGGAAAGGACGGCTGCGCCGTCGGACCTAGATCGTACTCGCGGTAGTGTTGACCCGGAGCCACCGAAATATGCTGCGGATATCTTGTTGCTTGCGCTATTAAAGGAATCGTCTGGGATGCTTCCGTGAGATATGCTCCACTTTGATTCCCCGTTGCTGGTCTCTGGCGTATAGCTGGGGAGTTGCTGCTGTACAGGTTGCAAAGATGGGCGCGGAGGGAAATTTGTCGGCCTTGCAAAGTTGAGAAGCAGTTCCGCGTCAGTTTTCATACTATCAAACGATGAAGTATGGCTGGTAGCTGGCCGAGCACCGAATCTCTGCCAAGATGGCGATGGTGACCGCTCCGACCTCGCTCGCTTCGACGGCCTCTCAGTTGATTCAGTCTCCACAGGCGCAAAATATATGGCGGAGGTATCATGGGTCGGAACAGAACTGTAGGTCAGAGGCGCAAACCTAGCTCTAGTGGCCAGAGCAATGGTCGCTAGTGTATCAATATTTGAGCCTGATCTCGAGTGTCCGACTCTCCCGACGGTTTTAGTGTCACCAGTGGGCTCCGAATTGCCGCTATTCCCCGAAGACTCGCCAGTATTACCCGCTATTTGTATCGGGCAGTTCTGGAAAACATTTGTCGCTTTGGGTGAATTACCGACGTCAATATCCCATGGCGGGCGATTGTTGGTGGATACGTGGGGGGAGAGAGGCTCGACAGCGTGTCTCGGCGGGGAAGGAGTACGATAATGAGGAGGCCGACTGTTAGAGGGTCTGCGAAACGACATGGACGTAGCCATAGCAGTAGATATCTATGCGTTCCAGACGAATTGGCGAAGAATAGGACGAAGATTCCGTTCGAGTATCTCGCGGAGAGGTGGGGAAGCTGAGTGAGGGAGCGCGCACTTCGCTATCGTTAGGTGGTGGCAGATGCGTGGCCAGTCATGCCTAAAGGCACAGACCAAACGACGGAAGTAGGGATACGCAAATGAGAGAGAAGGGAGTTTCCGGAAAGGGTCGAGATGATGGTATGACCTGCGATGGAGAAGGCGAAGGAGTGTCGCTGGGTGTAGGGCGAGCCGCTGTGGTGCGGAGTCGAGGGATCAATGGACATCCACCATACACAAGGCAGCGCGTTCGCGGAGGTGCTCGGTTGGAGAATTTGGGATTTGCATCAAAAATAAGAGGAATGGCTAGGGATTGGGATCGCAACCAACAAACTTGGTGAGATGGAGAGAGCGCGAGACTGACGATGAAGGGGACCTTTGGCACTCCGTTCGCTGCCTGTATTGGGAGAACGCATCGGGTTACTAATCACCAGGCGGCGGACGTAACATTACGGTATTGCCAGTACATCACTACTATATACGGAGTACTACCATCAGCTCTGGAGAATGACTGTGATCTTTAGCTAGTATACTCCGAGAATTA
Source organism: Chrysosporium queenslandicum (assembly GCA_001430955.1). Lineage (NCBI taxonomy): Eukaryota > Fungi > Ascomycota > Eurotiomycetes > Onygenales > Onygenaceae > Chrysosporium > Chrysosporium queenslandicum. The sequence continues at coordinate 450,370 of LJPI01000556.1, read as the reverse complement.
GAAGCAGCGCCCATAGACCATACTGTGCTGAAAATATATTCTCTTGTATCTTGCTGTTTTTGTAAATGAGTATGTACTGAACATAGTATCCACTGCACAAACTGACTGGTAATATGACAAACAGTATCATGTTGGCCAGGGCAAATCCTCAATACAATTCTTCCAACATGGCTAGCTGGTTCTTGACCACACAATAAATACTAAGAAGTGATTATGGCTATGTTGTCTTTGAGGCCACAGCCAAGCGCAGAATATCATATATGTTGAGGAGAAAGTAGAATCAGCTTTGATGACTTCTAACCCTACACTTGAAGCTGGTTGGAGCAATGTAGTTAAGAGCCACAAGCTACACGTAGTATAGAAGGGTGTCCATTAGTAGCAGTTGAATGCGCTGTAGGCACTGAGCGTTGCATTGGGAATTGCATTGCCATGGCAATCAGCAAGGCAACATACTATCATTGTATTGCCTCGCGGCTGCCTACAGAAGGGTGCAGGCATTGAAATTCTGCCTACTCTGTCCCACTTTCTTCTCACCCACTTGTCTCCTCTTCATCTTCTTGCAACCTTGAAGCCAGCCCCTCTGCTTCTGTCATTATCAACGTTATCATTCAGGGTTGTTTATTGAGCTCAGCATTGATTGATTGATTGTCATAGAGTTGGTGCTCGGACCAGGTGCTTAATTAAGAATCCAGTCACGTGGGTGCTAAGATTAACATCTCCCTTGCATCAGACACATCCGTGCAATCCCTTGATTCGAAGTTCTTTCACGCTTCTCGAATTTCTTATACGTGCAGTATTCGAAACAAACCAGTTTCTGAAACTCAGACTACAGAGCTATGAGCCGTAGCACAAAACTCGCCCCGGAAGCCAACAGGTATGACTCTTTTGTTAAACTCCTCCTGCCAGCCCTCGGTAGCCCTGCCACCCCGCTATGCGGGCCTATCCCTTTCACTTGCAGCCCCCCACAGTGCTTGGTGAGATGCTAATCTCTGGTTGATCAGGATCCTCTTCGTCAAGAACCTTAGGTATGCTGCGAACTTGTTATCAGCTTGCTCCTTAATCCTTTCAGGGGGACTAATCGATTTGCCTTCTTATCAGCTACAACGTTACTGCAGACGAGCTTTTCGATCTCTTTGGAAAGTTCGGACCTATCCGGTAGGCTGCCTAGCATATCCTGCTTGACGGCGCTACGCCCCCCTAAACTAACCGCGTTTTCCCAGACAAATCCGCCAGGGCATTGCCGCGAACTCAAAAGGCACGGCATTTGTGGTATACGAGGACGTACATGATGCTAAACAGGCTTGTGACAAGCTAAACGGGTTCAATTTTCAGAACCGATACCTTGTTGGTCAGTCGTGGATATCAAGCGCTCGTGTTGTTCTCTGCGATTGACCCGTCTAACCGCGGTGAAAATCTCTAGTCCTCTACCACCAGCCTGAAAAGATGGCAAAATCGAAAGAAGATCTTGCAGCGCGACAGGAGAATCTAGAAAAGCTAAAACAACAGCACGGCATTGAATAAACTCACATTGCGATCTTTTACTCCCTCAATCCAGAATCCCTTTTTCTGCCATAGTCGGTCTCGCAGTCGTGGAAATTCGCATTGGGAACTGAAGCGTCAATCAGTCTCCGGGGTCATTCGGGGTTTTGCTTCTGGCGTGAATGGGTGATCGTTTCTCGGATGATAGGTTCTGGATTCTGGGTTCAGTTGAGGGGCCTAATTAATGGATGGCACATACAATATGGATTTCGCGGCGAATGGTGCTGAGATTGTGGTGGAATACCACAGATTAGCAATTGCTACTTTCGATTCCACCCTGCAGTGCGCAGTTCCGATGTTTCCTTCACCGTATAGTAGTATCCGCTGAAGCGGAGTGACGGTTTCGACATGGTCCACATGCTCTTGAGAATCTGTCGAATGGCCATACAATGAGCAGGCATACGCCCAACGTAGCTCCTAGACCGAAGCGAATTCGAGCTTGAAGCTTTCTCAAGGAGACGAAAGTGAAGCGGATCTTGTTGAGGTGGATGGCGTTCAACTCCCTACAGCGACTGAGAAATGTTGGGTTGGCCCCCGAGAAGTCTAGCGGGCACTGCCTCGCATAAAATCTCAAGTCATCTGTAATCAAGCATATCCTGAACCCTGTGACATTTCAGTAAGTGACCTTTCTGCCCTGTATCAGGCCTGCAGTTTCGTAAAATTGGGGGCGGCTTCTCAATCGCCAGTTGATAAAAGCAACGCTTCCATATCATCGAAAAGCTATTCTTCGACGCGTCGTCGAGACCTCTTCCTTCAACAAGCCTTAGAACGAAATGGCATTCTAACCATCGACTCCGTAGAGGCACTTCACTTAAACTGCATGGAACTATCAATCTGCACTCTTCACTTTGGACATGTGAAACAGCCAAGGTTGTAACCCTGTATTCAATTACACATCTTACCATACAGAGTTACGCATTGGTACTGGATTCAAAGCAAGAATACCACGCTTGAGGCGCGGTTAGGCCACTGTCCATGGTCACCGCACCCCCCAAACGGTGGCCATCTCGAACTAACCAAACTTCGAGCTGAGTCCGAAGCCCACGAACAGTATGGGCGTCTACCTTAACCTCTGCCAAATCTAGTTGTGGCAGCGTTGATCACCTCTGAAAAATATGCATTTGGTACTACGCTTCTTGCTCTTTGTTTAATCATCCATCATCACCTGAGTCTAGGTTCATTCCAGATATACAGAACAACAACCCTTGGGCTCTGAGCCTCTGCATGGCCTAAAATGGCTACAGCTGCTGGTCCTGCGGCTAGCTTTACAACCAGTCTCGCCAGCATGGCCATCCCTACTGCCTTCAGCACCATCACCATCTCTCCGACCGCAACACCGACCTGGGCTCCCGAAGGTGGTGACAACAATGGCAGATGTGAGCTGTTGGGGCCATTTTCCCTGTTTGTCCAGGCAGCTCTGGGTGCTTTGGCGATTCTTGTATTGGTTTACAAGAGATGGAAGGAAAGGCCGCAGAGACCGGTGAAGGTCTGGGCCTTCGACGTGTCTAAGCAGGTGGTTGGGTCTGCTCTCCTCCATCTGGCAAACTTGCTGGCGTCGATGTTCTCCGCTGGACAGATACCAGTAACTGCCACATACGAGCCGAATCCCTGCACGTATTACCTTTTGAATTTGGGCATCGACGTGAGTTATTCATCCGGCAACCGATAGTAGTATCTGTCGCCGGTCCTTCGTCTCGGTGTCCTTCGGATGAAAGCTGACTTTTCTTTTCTCCTTAGACCACCCTTGGTATTCCTGTTCTTATCCTCATACTCCGCGTCCTCAATCGTGCGGCCCTATACACACCTCTTGCAAATCCTCCCGAATCCATCGAATCCGGTAACTATGGTGATCCACCGAAGGCCATATGGTGGATTAAGCAATCGATTATATACTTCTTTGGCCTTGTAGGCATGAAAACATGCGTCGTGGTCATTATACACATGCTCCCATTTATCGTGGAGCTTGGAGATTGGGCTCTGAAATGGACGGAAGGTAACGCCGCGATCCAGATCATCTTCGTGATGCTTTTATTCCCGGTGATCATGAATGCCGTCCAGTACTACATTATCGACATTTTCATTAAGAAGCGTATTCCGGAGGGCCGGGCGCGTGAGCCTGATTTGCACAGCTTTGATACCAACTCGGCTGAGGAGGACCGGCACCATCAGAGTGCCTTGCTGGCAGGGTTGGATGACGACGAGGAGACTGACGAGGAAGACCCTGCAATCTTTTCGGATGACGAGGCTGTGGCTAAGCAACCTCTAACTGCTAACAGGGCGAGCAACGGGGGCCTGTCCCGCCAGCAGCCATAACAACACCTACTTTATCATACTTTATCATCAATTGCTTCCTGGAGTTGGTGTCTGTGCAGCGGTATCTGTGAGTCTTGTGGCCTGCTATTGTGTAGTAAATTTGACAAGCGTGTTGGGCGTTGGAGCGTGAGAGCAGGGCGTGGATGAATACCTGGGTCTTGATGCGACATCTTTTTCATTTGCCTTAGAGCATAACTCGTTTCCGGTCTCTACTAGGCTCTGGGGTTTCTGCCATTGCCTTGAAATAGTGAATAATAACCTAAGATGATTCTCTCATTGTTGTTAGCATACATATGGCTGTCCTAAGATTCAATCCTCCATGGTGCGTCTATTGGCTGGAGAGGTTGTTTGTCCTGTTTGCATCTGCATGATCGGCGGCCAGAGACGGCAGAAAACAGACCCTACAAAATTTTGGAGATGCGATCAAGAACGTAGAAGGGAATATATCTCAATGGAATTGGAGCTTATCTGCCCTTTTCTCACATTATACAGAGAAGTTGTCTAGATTCCCAACTTCCGTGAGGGAGTCTCCGTCTACGAAATACACACCAGTGATGGCTTCCGAAGCTCAAGCTCAAGCCCGATTTCCACGGCGAACCAGCGACTTCGACAGCGAACAAGAGTCGAGTGATGACGAGATACCAGCAAAGGACGAGACAGAAGAGCAGCTGGAAAAACTTCTCTTTGGTGACTCCGAGGGTTTCCAAGACGCATTAAAAGGGCATAAAGGAACATCGACGGATTTGATTCTGCGAGATGATTCAGAGGCGGAAGCGGACGAGGACAAGGCAGTGGATGATGACAATGAGTCGATTAATTATTTTGCAGGGCTGGATGATGCGGATGTGAGTTTTCCGTCGGGCATGGTTGTGGATTTCTCCCTCCCCGCACCAATTTTTCCCTCATTTCGTTTGAACTCTGAACGGTGTTGATCTGTTTCCACTGCTAGTTATTCGTCCTAGATGCAGGCACGGGAGAAGCACCGCCGGTAATTGAGGCTTCATCAGCATTGGCACCCGCACAACTTCTAGGGCCAGATGGCGATCCATTCGAAGCCGATGCTACCCCAGCTGCATGGGAAGACAGCGATGATGAACGCATCACCATATCCCTAGCCAACAATGAGCGCATGAGAAAATTGAGGATGACAGAGGCAGACGATTTGGTCAGCGGTAAAGAGTATGTGAGGCGTCTCCGGAGGCAGTTTGAACGCTTGCAACCCACGCCGGAATGGGCTGCGCCAGCAGCCACGAGAGCCGCGAAAAGAAGGAAGACTGGAAATGAATCAGACTGTTCGGAGGATGTATCAGGTGCTAGTGCAGATGAGATGGAAACAGATACAGAAGAAGATATGTCACAGCAGCCTTTGGCCCGATTATTACAGAATGTGGGCAGTCTCTCGAGACGAGACGACGATGTCAAATCGAGCACAAAGCGGAAGCTTCGCCAGGAGGTTCTTGATATTCAGCGTTTGAAAGACGTACCGGGAAACCAACCTGTAAGTTTGCTGTGCGAGGTGCCGCTAGGTCAATGCTGACTGTCGAAACACGATTTAGTCTACAATCGACTCTCTAACGTTCCATCCACACTATCCTCTTCTTCTCTCGTCCGGCCCTGCCGCTACTCTCTTTCTTCACCATGTTTCACCGCAGTCCACCTCGCCAAACCCCCTCATAACTTCTCTCCATGTCCGACGCACCCCTCTCCGAACCAGCGCCTTCCTACCTCCATACGGAAACCGAATCTTCTTCTCTGGCCGTCGTCGCTATTTCCACGTCTGGGATCTAGATACCGGCAAGGTCGAAAAAGTTAATGGCACTGCCGACCGTAAGGAAGAGCAAAAAAGCATGGAACGGTTCAAGCTTTCCCCGTGCGGACGATGGATGGGCCTTGTAGGAAGTACAAGGAAAGGAGGTGGCATCATCACCGTCCTCGACGCGAACACAATGCAATGGGTTGCGCAAGTACGCATCGACAGTCGTGGTGGAGTGGCGGATTTCGCATGGTGGAGCGATGGCGAGGGCATGTGCGTTGTAGGAAAGAACGGAGAAGTTAGCGAATGGGATGGCAGGGAAAATCGCATTGTTGCTAGATGGGTCGACGAAGGCGCTGTTGGCACCACAGTGATAAGCTTGGGAGGAAAATCTGGAAAGCCGCACCTTGGTGGTGATCGGTGGGTAGCGATTGGAAGCTCCAGTGGTATTGTAAACATATATGACCGGAGACCGTGGGCCGGTGCGGCGGCGAAGGCGGCCAACTCGACAAGGGCAGTGGTGAAACCAAGCAAGGCCGCCTCGGAGCCTGATGATAGCCAGTCTGGGGTGCCGAGGAGTCCCAAGCCCACGCGGACGTTGGATCAACTGACGACCCCAATGAGCCATTTGGTTTTCTCGAACGACGGGCAGCTGCTTGTGATGGCGAGTCGGTGGAAGAAGGATGCTCTAAGATTAGGTAGGTTTTGAACTCTTCCATCCTTGCTTGATATATGGCGTTCGGAAAACGACTAATTTGATTTCGTGTAGTGCATCTTCCGTCCTGTACTGTGTACAGGAATTGGCCAACGTCAAGCACGCCATTTGGACGGATTTCTGCTGTTGCAATTTCTCCAACGTCGGATATGTTAGCGGTTGCAAACGAGCAGGGGAAGATTCGGCTTTGGGAAGTACACGGATAAAGCCTGAAGGTACTCCTGATAGCTCAATGCGTATTCTAGAAGGACGCAAAATCATTTGAAACTGCTGCTGAACGTTGTATCACTTCTATTAAAAGGTATCTACAATCTATAGTAACGATTTCTCAAGCAAGTATTCTTTCAATACATGTCAATAGGGCGCTTCACGCAAAAGGGTAACCAATAACCAATTTACAAAAGCAGATGCAGGAGTCTGTCCCTGGAAGCAGCACAAGGCCAGTGAGAGTAATTCAATCAAAGTTCCTTTATAGAAGCTTCTTCATAGAGTCAGTCTTTCGAATACCGACCAAATTGCCTTGCTTGACTCGCTCCAGCGTCAGCGCCGCAATCAATGCAGCACCAACACCTGAGCCGTCCTCAGCAGAGCAAACCACGACTTTATCCTCTTCATCATCTGTCCAGTCAAGAATTTCACGAAGCGCCTTGGCGCCACGGGCCTTGAAGTGAGGATACTTGTTGAACACTGAACCATCGGCTCCGACATGACAAGATTTGATATTCTTCTTCCGGCAAATGGCCGCGACGCCGCATGCCGAGAGGCGTGCGGCGCGAGTGCCAATGAGCTCTGCAAGACGGCGGCAGAGTTCGAGCTCGGGCTTGGTGGCCTTGATTCCAAGGGTACGTTCGAGAAGATCCCTGGTCTCGGATAAGTTCTCAAACGGGTCTTCTTCGATGTAGGCCAGGAAAGACGAGTCCAGGCAGTATGACTTTCGAAGGCTGCTGACGTCTTGGCCTTCGAAGATCAAATTGCCTTTGTTGTCAATGAGGTCCAGAAGAACGAGACGGAAGATTTCACCGAGATAGAGGCCTGCAGTCATTTTCTCAAAGGCCTGTTGGCCAGGGCGTGGCGAGTCACGGTCAATGATGACGTCGTATTGGGTCAGCGGAAGTACCACACGCTCGTTATCAAAAGCGCCGTATTCGCAGTTGATTGCGATGGGCATGTCTGGAGGAAGGTTGTAGTGAGCGATCTTTGGGATGGAACCGGCATTCTCCATGTACGCGGCGTTAACTCCGGTTCCGAAAATGCAGCCGATCTTCATCTCGGGATCAGTGTAGGCGGACGCTATAAGGGTTCCGGTGGTGTCATTGATCAAGGCAGCGACTTTGATTGGGAGACCCTATGTCCTAGTTAGCCAACAGTGCGGTCATGACACTCGCGGGATGTCAATGATCCGCCGTGGGAAAACAAGGGGTAATACCCTCTTCGCAAGAGCAGCCTCCAGCATGGGCACAACGTCCTCTCCTTCTATGCCATCGATATCAAAACCCTTGGTCCATCGCTGCAACACGCCGTGATCAATATAATCCTGGGTTGCCGGGTACGAAAAAGTGAAGCCTAGCGGCAAGTTCGGCAGGTTCTCCTCCTCGTGATGATACTCAATGAACTGCTGGACACAGTCGGCGATGTATTCCCAGAGGTCATCAGCGTTGCCGCTCTTCAGCTCTTCTGGAATGCGGTACTTGGACTGAGTTATATCGAATTCCCCCTTCTTCTCGCATAGAAAGATCTCGCAAACACGGAGGTTGGTGCCACCCATATCGAGGGCGAGAAACGTTCCCTGTTCATGGCCGGTGGGGAATCCCATAACCCAGGTGACATTCATGGGCTGTATTCGAGAAAGGGTCCTGGTCAGTCATAATTATGCAGTGCAGGTGGTAGAGGGGGTTAGCCGATGACGCACGATATTTCCGCCCTCTACACTGAGCCCTGTTCGTTCATAGCTGATTAGCAAAACTGCACTCGAAGTGACAGCGAGAACGGGAGCATATTCACCCTTCTCCAGTTCTTTAACAAAGTGGTCGACGATCTTCTTCAGCCGAGCCTGGTCGACTGTGAAGAGCTCCTCGAGCTCCTTCACCTGTTCGAGCAGATCCTTTGGCATGTCGGCCATCGATCCTAGGTTCGCAAAGGTCAATCTCACTGCTCTTACAAGCTGCAAAACTTCCAAGGGCAGTCTCACCCTTGCGGGAGGGCCTTCGGCGGGGTGCGGTGACCGTCATCCTGGGACTGCTATCTTATCACTGTCCTTGTCTGAGTGATAGTCAACTAACGAGCCCCGCAGTCAGAAATGAAATGGGGTGCAGGAAGAATGACGAAACAGCAAGAGAACGAGGCCCGACTGCTGCACGACTTGCCAATCGCTATTTAAGCGACTGAGAACAAAGGAATGGATTTCTGTCAGGAGGAGAGTTTGGGAGGATGGGCTTCAGGCTCGAACTATAAATATCTCTTCTGGTCAGCGGTTCCAGTGGGGCCCAACGAATAGCCTTCTTGTTCTCAGAGCGCGTTTGGTGAAGCCGGCGGGGATCTGGACTCGCAGGCTGCTTCATGACACCCCCTGGGCATGTTGCCGGCGCTGAATTAAAAGCTACGTGTACTCCGTATTCAGGGATGGCTGCGGGCTTACTATTCCTCTCGACTCCTAGTACTTCTACTACTACTCTGAAGGTCGGTCCTCTCCCGGGCACGAGCTTCTGACGGGGTTCCCGACTGTCGCCATCCAGGGGCACGTTGTTTTGCCCCTTGAGCCGAATGAGAAAAAAGGATAGGAAAAAGTCAAAAAGCCGACAGAATGATGCTCCATATTGGCATATCCATTGTCATGCCTACTATTACCAACACCAAACACCCAGTACATAGTCATCGCACCCAAAAATTCCAGCCCGAAAGACCGATTTGAAAGATGTAGCTATTCGTTATGGAACATCTACAGAGTCCCGATCTGTGTATTTAAATGTCATCATTAGTCATTATGACTACCTCCAGAGAAGTAGCCTTCAGCGTCAGAGCTTCCGTCATGAAAGTGCATAAAACGAAAAAGGGGAGAGGAGTCGGGCAAGTGAGGAATTCTGCCATGCGCGATGGCTTATAGCGACGAATCTTGCTTCGATCTTTCCGGCTGCCGGTCTGCAGTACTTTGTTCAGTACATATGTTGGCATCGGTGCCTTCCGGCTGGGCATTGGTCTGTTTCACACTATTTAACTCCCCAAGGGCTTCTTTAGGTGTGAGCTTTTCTTCTCCTTCGTTTTCCGTGGCATTGACTCCACGGTTTTGTTTCATTGACTGCAGCTGTGCTCTCACGCGTGCTTCATGTGCCTGCGAAATATCTAACGCGTGCCCAACTTCCTCTGTCAGTTTCTCCACTTCCTCGCGGAGTTGTTCATCCCGTGTTATTGGGACGGACTTTGTCACTTGAAAAGCGCTGGCCGCTTTTTCAGGGTTCACTTTGGCCCACTCCTCCTCCAGCTCCTTCCGCCACCCCAAGGCATCTGCTAACTTCAGCACGCCGTCATCACACTCGCCAAGAAGCAAAACATCATCAGATCGGGACCCAAGCCCGCCCGCGTGGGTCAAGTTGATGAGGACACGAGGCGTACCATCCCGACACATAGTTGGTAGACTTGCGAACGGGTGGACGGTCAAGCTTGTTCCCATAACGATACATAGATCCGCGGCGGCTGGGAGTGTGCGATTTAGAAGAAAGCTGGATGGGAGCGGTTCGCCGAAGAAGACCACATCAGGCTTTACTAAACTCATACAGTTTGGACAGAGCGGTACGTCATTGGCCTCAATGGCTTTCTGCATCAGGTTATCGGGATACGGCGTTTTGCACTCAATGCAACTCTGCGTGGCAAAACTTCCGTGTGCTTCAATGATCATTTCAGGGGGTATACCGGCCTGCCGTTCTAAACAATCAATGTTTTGTGTGAATAATTTGAGTAGCCGACCTTTGTTGTAGAGGAGCTTGATGAATGAGTGGGTGATGGTGGGCTTGCACCTCCCGGGAAGCATTTCCTTCGTCAGGGCATAAAAGGGGCGCGGATCTTGGCGAAAGTATTGGATATCGAATATCGCTTCAGGAGTGGGAAGATTAAGACGAGCGAGATTGGCATAAATCCCGGTGTCCGGAGAGCGGAAATCTGGTATTCCAGCCGAGGTGCTGATTCCCGCGCCAACCTAGAACCGCCACGTTTTGTCAGGACTACTGCGTCGTATCTACTTGAAGCAGCGGTTTGGGAGAGAAGAGAGGACAACCCTACCATGACCACTATTTTCCTGGCGTTCTTCTCGTTGATGTACTTCGCTACACCTTCAAGGCTGCGGCTTTCCAGCGTTTGCGGCGGGACGTCGTCCCCGACCATGATGGAGTTTTCGTTTCCCATGATGATTCAGAAGTATAGAGGATGAATACTTTGATGTCTTAGGTAGCAGGGACGACCGAGGATGAGTAGCTCTTCGCCGTCAAGCTCCTCAATTTAAGCTGTGGAACAGGAGTATTTGATGCGCAGAAGACTGGTGCTAAGAGGTTGCCGGCAGGAATTCAAAACGATCTATTCTTCAAGAGGGGGTACTGATAATATATGCCAGCATATCCAAAACTGAAAAATTGAAGAAGCGAGTTTAACAACAAGAAGCAATGCGAATGGTCCTCTCTCTTCTCATGGTCAATTCGGATGAAGGATGTTCGCGGTCTTTGCCCATCCGTGCCAAGACAGCCAACTGCGCTCCACAATGCCGCCAATCTGACGTCTAATCTTTGTTGATGGTATTAATCCACAGGAGACATAGCTCATTGCCTTACTGATTGTGCATATATGGTGCATACTCCCAGTTGCAGGGGTTTTCCATGGTAAATAATAATAATTACCTGTGTGTTCTGGTTGGAGAATGACTGCTGACATGTGTGCAATCTCCTCTCAGAAGAAGGGGGAACTCGTTCCCACACCACTCAAAGAATGAGCCATAAAGGTGCAATGCCCAATGGCAATACTCGGTATGAAGGAGCCGAAGGCGGTGATTTTCCAGACATTTTCAATGCGAATTCCGTTGCCGACATCAAGGCTACTCTCTCCGCTCTCCACGACCGGGAAGCCTCCGTGACTGCCCGCCTGGAAGCCCTTGTGGCTTCTCAGAAAGACTTCTCTCGGGAATTGGGCCGCTTGGACTTGCTTCGTGCACATATTGGCTCGCAAGCAAGCAGTACGCGCGTAATTAGCCATGGCATGCTCTCCGAAACGGCCGCGACAGCTCACCGGATCTCCACCGCGGTCCAGCGGCTGGATCTGGAGCAATCGCGGCTGAAAGCAACCCTCCAGATGGTTGAGCAAGTGGCGGAACTCAAGGCTTGCGTGCTTGGTGTCGCTGGGTCAATGGGCGCCTCTCAGGACTGGGAGACGGCCGCTTCGTACATGAATCGCGCCTCGAAGATACCCACTGAAATCGTCAACGGTACATTTGCCGCCGACATTGTGCCGACCGCTGAAGTTCCGGATCCGCCTGCAGTTACACTGGAGAATGCAGCAGAGTCATTGTGTGGACTATTTCTTCGCGAGTTTGATCGTGCGGTCAAGGAGAATGACGGCGCCAAAATTACGCGTTTTTTTAAACTGTTCCCCTTGATTGGCAGGTCTGAGGTTGGACTGGATATTTATGGGAAATATGTTTGCCAAGGAGTTGCAAGCCGCGCTCGGGCAAATCTGAATACGGGTACAGCAGGCGCCCAGGGCAAAGATGGGTTTTTCTACGCGAATGCGCTCACTAAGTTATTTGAGCACATCGCACAAATTATTGAAAGCCATGGTGGCCTAGTGGAACGCCATTATGGCTCTGGAAAGATGACTAGGGTTATTGAAAGGCTTCAAGTTGAAGCCGACGTGCAGGGCGGGATCATTCTAGAAACCTGGAGCGAGGAGCGGCACGTCGACCGCAAGCTTACCGACATTAAATCCTATGCGTTTACCTTTTTAGTGCAAAGTTTTCTACCAAGCACTCGCAGCGGTCCCCAGCGCGCCAATTCACCAGGAGCTAGGGATGGCTCACATCGGACGAGTGAAGATGAGGGTGTGGATATGAAAGAGGTTGACGCCATTCTGACTGAAATGTCACTGATGCTGGGAAGATGGTCGCTTTATAGCCGGTTTTTGGCTGATAAGTGCAGGGTATGTTTTTTTCAGTGTCGTGATTGTTTGTGCTGCTCCTCTGATCCCGTCCCCATTATAGGTCGATGATTCCGACGAGCTTCTACTACCAAGTTTTCTACTCGAGTCTCCCTTAGCCCAGAAGGTTAATGGCCGCCTTATCTCGCCCTTCAACTCAATGACGACTTTCTTTCTTCGTCGGTCGGTTGAAAAGGCGTTTCAGATTGACGAAACCCCTTTGGATTTGACCCTAAACCTGCAGCGAGCTCTTACATCGAACCCGCCACACATCACCTCTGTTGTCGACGACATCATGTATATTGTGAATAAAGTCCTTGAACAATCACTTTCTACCGGTCAAAAGTCGGTCGTGGTGAACGTGGTGCCTACCATCGCAAGAGTACTGGGAGCCGATTTCATCGGTATGATTCAAAGGAAGATGCGAGACGAAACCTACCCCACACCGATGGTCCCTGGTGGCTCACCCCCGGAAGCGGTCATTATTTCATTCCTTGTTCTCATCAACAACCTGGATGTTGCCATTGACTACGTTCAGCGCATTGTGAAGAATTTCATGGAGCCATCCGGTTCGGCGGACTTCGTTGCAAGTGGTCCGGCTAACACGACATCGGAAAGCAGGATCCCTACTTTATTCCCGCTCAATGACGATGCAGACGCAGTGGCACGGACGATGCGTTCCCTCGCCTCCTCCTTTGAATCAAAAGCCCAGGACCTTATTAATGACGGAATCCAGGTTGTGTTCAACAACGTTGTGAAGAGTCGTCTACGACCAATTCTCGCTGACGCATTTCGTGACCTCGAGTACCAACCACGCGGTCGTGACGGCGACATAGGAAATGAATTTGATGACGGGGAGGTCGTAGCAAGCGAGTCCGACGACCCTACAAACCGAAGCGAGGTACGGCGTCGGTTTGCATCTTCGTGGCGTGAGCTCCTGGTACCGATATCTCGGATTTTGACGGGCCGCTCATTTGACCGGCTTCTGGGCGTGACGATTGCAGCATTGGCACGATTGTTGGAAAAGAGGATCTGGTCATATCATGGTCGAGTAAATGCTTTGGGTGCCACGAAACTAGAACGGGATGTCACGGGCATTATTTCTGCAGCCGTTGACATTGGTGAAGGCTACGTGAGTGGAGACAGTGGCGGGGGTAGCCGCTATAGACACCGTGAGGCATTTGCACGCTGTTCACAAATTGTGATGTTGATGGGTCTGGACGAGGAGGAGTGGGAGGAGGTTGAGAAGAGTGGCGGTGACATGGTCGATAAGTTGTCGGCGGAGGAACGCACAAGAGCGAGGGCGATGATTGTATAAGTAAGGTCACTTTCCTATCGTTTTGACCTATCTCTCTTTTCATTTTCATTCAACATAGAAACTTTCTGTGGAAGTTTTGATGTACTACGGCATTGGCATGACGATAGAAGCCAATGAAACGAGCCTTTTCCGTTTTACATTCCTGCATGGGATACCGTTCTGGCTGCATTGTCCTCGGGAGCTTTTCTCATTCTTATCTACAAAGGTGCAAAGAGGCGGTGTTAACTGGCGGTCTCCAGTTGCACTTAGCTTCATTGAGCAGGAAAAAGCTCGTCCCCGGAGCGTCTCCGTGCCCGCGAAAAGGAACCGGGCCTGAGTATCATTGCCTGCGGCGCGGCGGGGTTTCAGGAGAAATGCTCCAGAAGAGAAAAAGACCAACATTTCTATTATTAGGCCAGGACCAGATCGCGAAACAAAGATATTAAAGCCTGCGGTGTACCAGCAAGATAAGACTGCAGGCATTCTAATTGGCCATGACTCCGCCGTGCGATAGAGGAGTCTTATGTAAGCTAAAGCTGTGCGCTTGTTCCGGACCAATCATATGCCTTGGATGTGGGAAGATAACCACTTATCTGCGGATCCCGCTGATAAACCAGGTTCAGCCACAGATAATGAGCGGGACAACGGAAGTCCACCGGAAGGTTAGCCCCAAAAAGCTTCTTTTGTCTTTCTCCTGTTGCTGCCGGTTATCAAGCGTTTGAGGGAGATACGCTTTTGGCTATCAGCAATAAGCTCTCGAGTTTCCAGACTCATCAACCACTCACATCTGGTCCAACTGCTCAGGAGAGTTATCTCGAAGCTTATCAACCAATGGTGGGCCTGCAAAGAAAATCCCCTTTTCTCCATCTGAGTGGAAAAGCTTAGCTCACCGTGGGTCTGGGGGAAATCCTGATAGCGGTCTGAAGCTTACTATTACTGTGAGAAAGAATCGATAGGGCTGAACCTCTGATAACTTGGTCATGGCTGGTAATGTACATACATACGGGCTACGGCTCTACCTAATACTTTCGCTGCCAGGTGCCTAACTCCTGGCTGAAATGGCGATTGTCCATGACAGCCTTAATGACCTCAGCTGCGCTGGCTTCAGATCTCCTTTCTTTAAGGAGTCCCTCTGAATGGACAGATCTTGTTGTTCACGGAAATGCCTATTCTACCAGCTTGCGGACGATTCGCAATTGTCGGCAGTTCTGGCCCTTGCCACTCTCACCATCGCAACTTAGGAAACAAGACGAGGACCGCTTCTATTCGCTGATTGTTCCTGATTTATATACTATCATCCACAGCGTCATTTACGGGCACGAAAATGGATCGGAACAGGTGCCGTAACAATCATGTCCGTATCAATACGGTACATGCTGCTGTGGCTCGCGCCTCCTGATCTTCCCGCACCCGGGAACCAGAT
The DNA here is from genome assembly GCA_001430955.1 of Chrysosporium queenslandicum. Classification (NCBI taxonomy): domain Eukaryota; kingdom Fungi; phylum Ascomycota; class Eurotiomycetes; order Onygenales; family Onygenaceae; genus Chrysosporium; species Chrysosporium queenslandicum. The sequence goes on along the minus strand of LJPI01000556.1, from coordinate 435,165 downwards.
CTTCCCAAACAGGAAATGGGCTGGCCTAATCCGGTATGTTCGACATCCTCCGATCTGGAGGCGGCTATCTGCCTATCTCTCTCTCTTTCTCTCTGTCCGCGTCTCTCGCTTTTCGTTTCCTATCTGTCTCTCTCTTCTCTTCGCTTTTTTCTTTGTTTGGATAGATCTGCTTTTTCATCTTTTCTCGAGCTCAAAAAGTGCCATTTCTGTCACTTCTATTCTTTTATTTCAACATCCATTATCCTATCCATCTTTTTGTTCGGAGTGGCCATACACCGTTTGCGACTGCGGAACACCTCAAAGGAGTCATCTTCACAAGCGGGACCGTTGACTCGCTGTCAATCAAGTCGAGGAGAGTTCCGAGCCTTTATCTATACGCCACGTATCTGATAGCATCGTCTAAGCGTGGTATGGTTGTCCTCCACCAATCATGCACACGTGTTTCAACGGGAATTTTGACAGCAGGCTGATAGTTTAATGCAGATCATCTTCAATCAATTCCTTCTGAAGCACCCCAGTTTGACCTACCCTTCAATTGGTGCAAAATATTGGAGGAAAATCTCCGCCTAGGAGCTAGTGGGCCATTTAGCAAGAGAAGGGAGTCTTGGTTCTTTTGCAGATAACCAGGTGATCAGGGGCATAAGGAGGAAATTATAATAAAGGGGCTCGGGTAGCACGACCAAAAGATGTCGGCGCCCTACGCTCCAGACTATGCTTCGTACAATTGGACTGGTGCCCCTTCAAACTTCTCGCTCTCGACGAACAAGGATTTGGGCGGTAATTCAAGTCAGTTGAGGGCCCGTCAACTCGCTATGCAGAGTCTCCTATAGGACAGTGTGGCTAACAGTGGAGTCCGGAACAGGAGTTGAAAATCTCAACAAATGGTTCCAATCCGGAGATCAGGCCTACATCATCATTGCTTCGGCGATGGTCATGGTCATGGTTCCCGGCCTTGCGTTCCTTTATTCCGGTCTTGCTCGCCGAAAGTCTGCTCTTAGTATGATATGGGCATGTATGGGTTCTATGTCCGTCATCTTCTTCCAATGGTACTTTTGGGGCTACTCCCTGGCCTTCTCGACTACCGCGACAAACGGATTCATCGGTGATTTCCGGAACTTCGGGCTGATGAAGACCCTTGCCGACCCAAGCCCTGGTTCGCCTCTTATTCCAGGGCTACTCTTTGCATTTTATCAGGTTAGGAGATTGATACTGTTACCCGCATCGCGATTCCCATACTGACAACTTGATAGATGCAATTCTGTGCTGTCACTGCAGCTATCGTGATGGGAGCTGTTGCCGAACGCGGTCGACTTTTGCCTGCCATGGTGTTTGTTTTTTTCTGGGCAACTCTTGTATATTGCCCAGTTGTGTGTTGGGTTTGGAACAGTAACGGATGGGCTGCGAAGTTCGGAGTGATGGACTACGCAGGTGGTGGCCCTGTCGAAGTCGTCTCAGGGATGTCTGGCCTCGCCTACTCGATGGTCCTTGGTCGTCGCCAGGAGCGCATGATGCTTAACTTCCGCCCCCATAATATGTCCTTAATCGTGCTGGGAACGGTATTGCTTTGGTTTGGGTGGCTAGGGTTTAATGGCGGCTCCGCTTTTGGGGCTAACCTCCGTGCGGTAATTGCTTGCTGGAACTCGAACTTGACGGCCGCCTTTGCAGCGATGACTTGGGTTCTCCTCGATTGGAGACTCGCTCGGAAATGGACGATGGTCGGCTGGTGTTCCGGCACAATTTCTGGACTCGTTGCTGCTACTCCTGCTGCAGGTTATCTCCCTCCTTGGGCAAGCGTGATTCTGGGCATTGTGACCGGCGTAGTATCCAACTACAGCACCAATAGTGAGTCCAACCCTTTTTTGGTGCTTTGTTCACTCGAGTCGTTTCATAGCTAATTCGATGCAGTTAAATTTTGGCTCAAGATTGATGACTCCATGGATATCCTCGCTGAACATGGCATCGCGGGAATGGTCGGTCTTATCTTCAATGCATTATTCGGTGACGATGCTGTGGTCGGGCTCGATGGAGTCAACGTCGGTGCGAAAAACCCAGAGACCCATACTCCTGTAGGCGGTTGGATCATCCATAATTACCGTCAGCTCTACATCCAAATTGCCTACATTCTTGCATGCGCGGCCTATGCTTTTGTAGTCTCTGCCATTATTGCCTATGCTATCAATCTTATCCCTGGGCTCCATCTTCGCGCGACCGAAGAAGCGGAGCTCCTTGGTATGGATGACGACCAACTGGGTGAATTCGCATACGACTATGTTGAAGTTCGACGTGATTACCTCGCCTGGACTCCCCAGAGAATACAACCCAGTGAACATATTCACACTGTTCCTCGTTCGGATCTCTACGGGTTCCACGAACACAGCGCCATGGCAGCATGCCCTGTGCAGAACGGAAAATTCTCTCCCAGCCATAGCCTTAGTAATATCCCAAAGGATCCTCCCTCTGACACTCAGACATCATCCGGATCTGCAAGTCGACAACCCAGCCCGGAACGAAGAAATCGATTAGCGAGAGTGTTCGCATCGAAACGAGCACCGACATCATCGCTGCCTGTGCAGCAGATCCCTGCAGAACCGCGCACTGCACCGCTGTCGCACGTTGCAGCTGAAGCACCCGTATACCCAGCTCCAGCACAGGACCTGCCTCCGCCGCCTGTTGCACACATGATCTCTTTGCAGCAGCCTCCGCAGACGGCGACAATGCCGTCGGTGCCACCAGCACCTTCCCGTCATGGCGGTCAAGATGATCCCGACGAAAAGAGCGGATAGACATATTGTTCCTTTTGTTTCTCTCCTAGTAACTAGTAATTGCTTCCATATTTGTTGTTTGGCCGGCTATGATACCCCAGCATTGTTCATGTTTCTCGGCGTTGGGTAGAATCGATTTTTCGCAAACTGGCATTGATTTTGAAATAATGGCTATAAACTTCAACACTTGTTTGTATGGCATTTGTGCTGTTTGAGTTTGTTCATGTTTACCATGGTGCTAGTCGTCTACTCAATGGAGGCACTACCTATGGAGATGTTCAGATTAGCAATTTACCCTTCAACATCAGGACCACTGTTGAGCAGGGAAGAAAAGACGGTGGAAACCATTGTATCCTAACATGGCATTCAAAAACTTAGTTCCAAAGCTGGGCACTAACTGACATAGATTATTTTCAATTCTATTCTTCATAATACACAAAGTATGGCCGTTTGTTCATTTCGTTTAAGACAGTGAGCACAGGAAGAAAGATCTAATGAACACATAAAGCCAAAGGATAAAACACCCATCACCGCTTGTAAGCAGGAACACAGAAAATGCGAAAAGCTAAAAGATAAATGTCTGCTCTATCATACGTTAATGCTGTACCCAATCGCAGATAACTGCGATGACGATGAAGAAGCAAAGCCAAAAAGCCTGCCTCTCCTACCCTTTGTCATCAGATACTTCCGAAGCTCGTCAACCCAAAATACCGAACTAGAAATACACAGCAACATGAATAGATCGCGCAGACCCAACGGCTCGGTTTGGAAGACATCTTGCAAGATTGGAAGGTAGATGACGCATGCCTGACCCAAGAGCGAGCCGAGAACGGCATAATTGAACATCTTATTGCTGGTTAGTGCGAGTTCGCCACGCAGTACGGATTTGCCTTCGCTCCTGCAAGCCAGGGCGTTGAACATGTCGAAGAGCACAAAGCAGGTGAACGTCATCGTGGTGTCGCGCCGAGTTACTACGCGGGAGGTTATTCCAGAGACCTCATCGGTGTGGTCAATCATTTCGTGGATATAAACGGCAAGTGTACCGAGCATGATGCAGGCGGCAGAAGTGAGGACACGTCGAATAAGGGGTTTCGTGAGGACGCGGGCATGTTTGGGGCGGGGTGGGCGGACCATGACTGACGGATCAACGGGTTCAACGCCGAGAGATTGGGCAGGAGGTCCATCCATGAGAATATCTAGATGAGATTAGCATCAAGCGGCGATCTGTAGACACATGGAGTACTGACTAATCCATAAGATTTGCATCGCATTGAGAGGATTCTTAAATCCCAACCCGGTACTGATAAGCACCAAACTCAACGCTGCAACGCTAGTGCTTAGTTGAAAAGTGATGAAATTCTGAATATTGTAAAAAATGCCCTTTCCTTGCTCAATGGCTCTGAGAATCGTAGAAAAATCGTCATCGGTTAAAATCATATCTGCAGCTTCCTTCGCAACATCGGTCCCCAAAAGACCCATGGAAATTCCGATATCTGCTTTTTTTAATGCTGGTGCATCGTTGACCCCGTCGCCTGTCATTGCCACCACGTCTCCTCGATACTGCAGGGCCTTTACAATTTTCATCTTGTGGTCCGGGCTGGTTCGAGCGAAGATCGAAGTACCGGTGATCGCCTGGGCTAGCTCTTCTGTGCTCATATGGTCAATTTCGTCGCCTCTCAATACTGATCTTGAGTTTGTCGAGGTGTTTATCGGCATTCCCAACTTTTTCGCAATAGCAACTGCCGTTGTCTCGGCATCACCCGTAATCATGATGACCCTGACTCCTCCTGTTAAAAGCCTTCGAATTGACCTATGCACGTCTTTACGCGGGGGATCGTTCATGCCCACTATACCGGAGAAAATAAGGCCAGTATAGCATTCTTCCCCGTGTATTTGATGGTCGTGGGCTGAAGTAGAATGGTTGCCAGATCCGAGAGTACGTTTAACCGGCCCACTGGCAAAGGCGATGACCCTCAATCCCTCGTGAGCCATGGAGTCGGCAGCTTGTCTTGCATCCTGTCTCCTGCGTTCATCCAATATTATTTCGCGCCCATCTTTGGTCAAGTAAGTATCACATCGTTTTAAAACTTCTTCAAGTGAGCCTTTAATGTACGCAATGTCACTACCATTGTCGCTGCCAGAAACACTGTCCAGCGTCGTACCACTGCCAAGAACCACCCCCATCCACTTCCGTTCCGAGCTGAAAGGTGTTTCGGATACTCGTGTGCTGGCTCGAAGCCGAAGATCATCTTCGCCCAGTGTATCCAAAAGATCAAGGAGAGCGACATCTGTTGGTTGGCCAACCCAGCGGCTTCTCACAGCGCCCGAAGAGAGATCAGCAGTCGATGACAGAATAGCGGCCGAGGCGGCAGTTGCGGGAGAATTGGCATGTGCACGCGAAAGGCGACCATTGTTAGCGATATTTCCAACGCGAAGTATTGTACGCGCGGCCGCTGCGAGAGTAACAGTGCCATCCTTGGGAATTTCGAATGGCCCTCGGGCGTCAAAATGCCACATTTTTGTAACAGTCATGTGGTTAAGTGTGAGTGTGCCCGTTTTGTCGCTGCAAACCACATTAACAGAGCCCAGTGTTTCGACACTAGGCAGCCGTCGCACAATTGCTCCGCGGTTGGCCATTCGGAGAACTCCAAGGGCTAGCGTGACTGTTACAATGATCGGAAGTCCTTCCGGGATGGCGGCCACCGCAAGCGACACGCCGATAGTGAACATTTCGAGAAGTTTCCTGCCTTGGACCAACCCAATGATGACAATCAAACCAATGACGATAAACGATACATAGGATAACTCCTGCCCAAGTCGATCCATTGACAGCTGTAATGGAGTTCTGGGACTTTCAATTTCTTGAAGCGACGCAGAAATGCTTCCAAACTCAGTATTCGAACCGGTAGCGATCACAATACCTTGACCATGGCCAGATCGTACCAGAGTTCCCATGAAAGCGATATTATGTTGCTCGCTAAGCCGAAGGTCGGTCCCAACTGTACCAGCGGCGGGAGAATCGTAAAATGGCGATCGAGGAGGAGCGGAATCTGAAACCGGGAAGGATGTCTTTGTCGGGCTACCGAGTGCACGAGAAAATTTTGATACCGGCTCATTCTCTCCTGTCAGATTGGATTCGTCGATAGTGAGGTGGGTGGCGCGCGTAATACGTAGATCAGCCGGAATGCGATCACCAGTAGAGAATAAAACCAAATCGCCTGGTACCAGCTTGCTCGCGATGACAGTTGTGGACCCTTTAGCAGCTTCACTTGTGTCGGGGGCGGAGCTGTCTGTGAGTTCTTGCATCTCATACTGATCTCTTGTACTAGCCGTGGCAGGAGTCGTTCGGCCCGTAGAGCCGGATGGAATATTCCGCACCAGGTGAGCATAATGAGGAACAAGTCGGTTTAGCGCCTCTAGCGATTTCTCCGACCTGTATTCCTGTACGAAACCCACGGTGACGACAATGGTAACCGCAAGAGTGATACTAACGGCATCGTCGAAATTGCGCATGAAAAAGGATATCACTGCAGACGCGAGAAGCAAAAGAATCAATGGCTCCTTGAATTGTTTTAAAAATCGTAGCCAAAGCGGCTCCGGATCTTCGTGGGGTAGCTCGTTCGGGCCATCTCGAAGCAATCGCGCCTCGGCATCGGTAGGTGTCAAGCCATGGACTAGGTCAGTACTGAGGCGATTCGCAGCCTCCTGTGGACTGAGCTTCGAGTAGGTCGAGGTGATGGACGAGGATTGGGTGGTAGGACGTTTCAGCGACAACGGCGCAGGGGATGGAGTTCGTCCGAGAGGAATGGAGGCGTTGTGGAGCGGTAAGGACGAAGGATACAAAGGTGACATGTCTCAAGCTTTCATGACCAGTAAACACCACTCTGCCGGACAGTCCCTTTCATTCCGCACCAGAATTAAGGGCTGGTGGGAAGCCCAATTCTAAGTGAAATATGTCACAAGCATGAACTGGCTTCTCGTCTGAAGCTTGATATGAGAAAAGCTCAAACCAGTTATTGAGCCGATCAGACGGAAGAGAAACACAGCTACTAAAGCAATGAAGACAGCAAGCTAAAAGAGGGAACGCCGGGGTAGAATTGAAGCAAGGATGGGTATCAATGATGTAGATATATAGAATAGACTGCTCTCCTCTTCCTCCAGGCGAATTGCGCTCCGGTCGACATGGCATGAGGACTGAACTGGCATGTTGTCCATCTTCGGCTTCAAGCTGTTTGGCGCGGTTAGGTAAGCTGGATGCGGGCAGTATGATTGGTTAACTTGGATAATTAATTTTCCACTTCCGGCCTAAAAATACACTAGTAAGATGCTCGTTACACCCGTTACGTGTCATATCCACGTGACCCTCAGGCAACCAGTCGGTCTTGGCGCTCTCCAGCCACCGAGTTTGTTGTTTTCGTTCTCTAGGGAACGCACCCACACCACAACTTCCAACAAAACGCGCCAACCCCCTCTTCATCTCGTCGATCAAGTCCTGCCATCAAGTCAGGTTATTGTTTGTGTTGATAACAGCTAGTGATTTTCTTCGCGAGACAAGCCACCGTGCCCAACTTGTTCCGAGTATCTTGCCGTCCATTTCTGTCGCGACGTGCCGACCCTTCGTTAATGTTGTGGGTACCAGTTCGCGTCAATGCTCGCCATTAACTGAATTGTACTGGATTGATCCGACGTACGAAGCGCTTTCCGACATCTCGACTACCACGGCCTGTAGCAGCACCTGTACACAATGTTTTATTCCGAAACGTTACTGTCAAAAACTGGGCCGCTGGCTCGAGTTTGGCTTTCTGCTAACCTTGAGCGAAAGCTGTCCAAAGCCCACATCCTTCAGTCTGACATCGAAAGCAGTGTCAATGCCATTGTGGATCAGGGTCAGGCGCCCATGGCCTTGCGACTGAGTGGCCAGTTGCTTTTGGGCGTGGTTCGGATCTATAGTCGCAAGACCAGATACCTCCTTGACGATTGCAATGAAGCCTTGATGAAGATTAAGATGGTTAGTACCTTGGGCATTGCACTTGCGGTCTATACTAACAATCCGCCCCGTAGGCATTTCGACTGACGAATAACAATGACCTCCCAGCCACAGTTCCCTTACCTCCAGGCGGTATCACGCTGCCTGATGTTTTGACCGAATCGGACTTGTTTATGAATCTGGACACATCAATCTTATTCTCGCAGCCGCTACAGCTTGAGCAGCCTGACAAGAGACCCGTATCATCCCTTGGCTGGTCAAGTCAACTACTCCCTGACAGCAGTTCCCCCCAGAAGGCTCGACCAGTTGAGAGACCTCATCTGGAAGATGATACAGGTCTTGTCCTTGACTTAGGCGAAGATGAAGATGTCCCTCTCGGCCATGATACCAGCATCGAAGTTGGCAGAAACGCGCCTGTCGCACGCTCGATCGGGGAAGACCTATTCAGTGAAGAGCCCCAACTGTTCAACGATGATTTGGATCTTGATTTTGGAGAAGATGCTGTCCCGCTTCCAAAATTGGGTGGCGATGACACTCGGCTAACCCAAGAAGCAATGGACAAGGCTTTGCAACAAGACGAAGATGTGGCAATGGGTGGCATGGAGGAACTCGGTGTTCCTGTTGCAGAGGAGTCAACCATTTTGCCAGATCGGCACAATGAGTTTTTCCGGGATTCTGAATCACCTCTTTCGTCTGCACGCTCAAGCGTCGTCCGCGAACTGGAAGATACGTTCATGAATGAAGACGCCGTTACGGCACGTCAACATCAAAGAGCCAAGCGGAGAAAGCTGATAAAACCGGACCACGATACTTTCTTCTCAGCAAGCAAGATCAAAGAACAGCAGGATGACCGTTCCAAGATTCTCAAACCAGATTCATTCTTGTCATTTCTCCCTCGAGATCCCGTCCTTCTTACATTGATGACGATGCAGGAAAAGGGTGGGTTCGCCTCGAGCGTTATGGGAGGTGGCAGTACATACAGTTGGGCACCAGAACTAAGAAACATGCTTTCAATTGAGTGTGTGAGGCAAGCTGGCCAGTTAAAGCGAAAGAGGGATAGCGGTGTTTCCGATATGGACATTGATGGAGGAGAAAAGGCTCCGCAACTTGAATTGGAGGAAGACGCAGGCATTGCCAATTATGACGAAGGAGTTGGCTTGGGAGCCGATTCCTCAAGCGTTGTCAACGCCACTGAGATCCATCTCCCTCTTGAGGATGAAGTGCAAGTTCGTGAAGAATGGAGCGATGAGGAGGGGATTGGCCATAGGGATGACTATGAGGAGGGTGACACTACAATCCAGCCCATTGATAACGGGCCAATTTCTCTGGGGACCAAGCATGCTGTTCATATCCTTCGTGACCAATTTGACTCGCCACCATCAGCCGATACTCCATCGCAATCTAAGGGTAAAAGCGTTTCCTTTCAAGACCTCCTGCCAGAAAAGCACACGAGCAAGGGCGATGCGACTAAGATGTTCTTCGAGATTCTTGTCTTGGCCACTAAAGATGCCGTGAAGGTCGAGCAGAGTGGCGATACGATTGGCGGACGATTAAGAATCAAAGCCAAGCAGGCTCTATGGGGTTCCTGGGCCGAAACGGAAGCCGGCGGTGAGATAGCAGTCCAGGAAGCGGAAGCCTCTGCCTGAAAAGCGCATGCTTTATGTCTATCCTTGGGTGGCTCCTTTTTTAATTATTTTGGGAAGTTGGATAATTATTGTCAATCCATGAACGAGCCTTTTGGAAATCTCAGGACATTGTGCGCATCCATGTCTTTGATTGTGTTTCTATTTTGGAGCTATTTTTTATCCTTTCCTTGCCGATAGTTTCGGAGTCTTGGGGATTGGATTAATGCCGCTCTCGGACTTGGCTGCGTTGAATCTTGTGCTTCCACGAATGTTTTTTGAGTTGGGCTTGGGAAAACGTTTGGCTGTACTCATTCCTTGGGAGGTTCTCTGCGTTTTTGGTTCATTGATATGCGTTGGTCGGGAGTAGAGTTCTATCTGTACTATTTGGGTACTCGTACCTGTTCTTCTCCTTTCTTTTCTTAGCTCTTTATCTTTAATGTTAGGAATTTAGCCGTGCAGCCATCAGACTTACCACGGATCCCAAAACCTCAGCTCTATGTTTGATGGAACAGTGGCCAATTTTGCTGCTAGCCTGAGCGACGTGCCCGAGTATGTCGAGTGCTACGCGACCAATAACTAGATTCTATCCCAACATTATCTATTGACTTTGAATACGGTCTCTAACCCCCTTTCAGAGATTTCATCTATTGCCATGCCTGCAGGGGCTCTCGCTGTTGGTCTCCTTGTCCTTGTCCTGGCAGACCTATTCTTTAAGCAAAAGTATCTTCCGGATTGGGGATACTTGTATACTTCCTTGGCTGGATGTCTTGTTTCTCTGCGGGTTGGGCCCCTGAATGGCTTGTTTACGACTATGATCTTTGGTGGATCCAGAAAGCATTCGTCCCTATGTGACGGAAGAGATTTGACTTTGCGTTTCCGTTGGCTGGCCTCCAAAGGTACTAAACTAGCTGCATGTTTCAAGTCAGTTTCAAGAACGCAGAGCCCCACGCGACAGACGCGACGTGAAGAACCGGTCAACAACACACGCACGAAGAACGTCGACACCGACTTCTCCAGATGTGTGTATCCCAGTTCACGTCACGATTGTTCGCGACACGGCGGAAAAAAAAATCTTGAGTAAAAATGGCTTTTTTACTCGCGGCGCGTCGAATTTTTCGGTCTTTTCCCCGCTCTTGATTATCCCCCCAGGATAATCAGTTCTCTTCTTTTTCTCTTCCTGTTCTGCTCTTTTTGTTCTTCTTGAAGTTTGATACCGTATTCCCTACAGACTTCCTCTGGAAAGGACGGTCTTAGAGTACTGGCCATCATTCATTCTTCCATTCAACCCCCTTAGATTGTCCAGGAGACTTTCGCCCTTTATTTTCAATTTCGTTGTCTTTACACGATTGTTCCCATTGACACCGCCGTTATGAACTGGCCACTGATCCCAAAGGCGTATAACACTGCCCCTCGCCAGGACAACAGAGATCCTCGCTGGGAGACGGATCTCTACGGTCGATTTTCAGCTGGTATCTTTGCAGTAATTTCTATTTCCTTATTCGCGGCGGCTGTGCCCCGCTGGGACTCGGCCCTCGTAGAAGCGACGGGCTCTACGCTGGGCAGATGGCAGGACATTATGCCTATTATTCCGGTATGGGAAGAAGCCTGCTTTCATTCTTCTTTTGTTTAGATTATAGGGCGCACTGGGATTATGTTGATATCTTCAGTTGTGAAAGGAACATACATATAGAATATCCTCTCTCAAGGAATTTTGCTCTAATCTGGATGCAACTGGGCTGACACTCATACCATGCAGCTTGGACTTTCTTTTCTATTCAACGTGGTTAACATAGTGTACAACACTTACCTATTCGAGTCTCTCCACAGAGTCGCTCGGCTCGTTGGAGACGGCATTATTGTTGCCTTGCTTGTGCCAGCGCTTTTTTTCGCAATACGACATGCCAATTTCCAGCTCTGGAAACCTGCTGTTACAGATGGATTGGCAGTTACTATATGTAACGAGGAGAACGAGTTTGCGCGAGAGTGTTTTCCTGCCCTGTATGAGATCGGGTCTCTAGAACTCGGCGCTATAGTGTTCTCCTTGGTTGTATGGTATGGAAACAAATACTGCGCCTTATTTAATCACTGGAAAATAACGACGTGATATAGGGCTCTTCATATCTCCCTGATTCTCTACACAATCTATACTATCTACGTTCCCGAGTCAAAGCGAACATGCCGGCCACGTTTTCATGACCATCACTATGGTCACCGCAGGCATCGTAAGCGACGTCATGGTGGCCGACGACACCATGGACACCGACGTCGTCGCCGGGAAGAAAAGAAAGAACGGATTTTCGTCCGCCTGGATGATTGTGAGTATGGTCCCAACGGAGATTTCTACACACCTTATCATCAGATTGTCGATGAGGTGCGATACCCTGCAGCCGTGCTAGGGAAGTGCAGTTAGAAGGGCCTCTACAATGAAAAGAAGGGGAAAATATGCAGGAAAGTTTTACGAATGATGTGCGTGATATGATTTTACGAGTACAGATCTGGCTGGGGGATTTTCCGGGCAGCTCCATGACATGAATGAACGTGCGATGATTCAATGAAATAGCAGCTTAATGTCGGAATGATGAATAATTAAAAAAATTGATTCTCCTCGTCCAAACATTTCAAGGTTCTGAGTTGTTTCCTCTAGTACAGAGAGAGCTCGCCTCCCCAAGAAGGCGAGTGTTGCGCAGGCCAAGCCGACAAACCGATGATATCATAGCCCAGAACCAGCTTCGACTCAATATCAAGATCTACGATGGAGTATGAAGCGAGTATTTAATTGACCTAATCTTTTCATGTCTCTTCGCCTCACTACTCAAACATTGCAATTGAGAGGGATTTATTTCAACCCATACATTCAAATCACGTAAGGCCCAGTACTGGAGGCACTTGGTTCAGCTTATACTAACGAACCTACTCGCTAAGATAATAGAATCCTCGACGCATCTGTTGTCTTCTTACCTTTCAAAAACAATATGGCCAGTGCACCTCCCCCCGGCGGTCCCAGAACCGGCATCCCATCCAAGGCAGGCACCCGCCGCGGCGGCGCCGGCGCTGAACCCACACCGGCCACGAACGTAGACCACGACGGCCCTCATTCGCACAAGATCGATCCTTCCCAGGCCGAAGCCGTGCAGGAGAGTGCGAGAAGGCATCACGGCCACACTGAGGGGGGCGGGTCCTCTATGTTTTCTTCCCTAGAGGACCAGAAAAAGCAGGGCGAGGAGATGTTTGGGTATGAGGGCGGACATCCAACAGGGCAGAGTTATACGTTTGCGGAGCAGAAGCCGGGAAGTAAGAGTTTGGCGGGCCAGTTTATGGAGAAGTAGGTTTTCTCTCCTGTCGTGCCATGGTTCTTTCGTGCTTTGAGGTTCTCTTTCTAGTCGATACTAATCGCCCTCTCTGCAGGTTTCGATAAATGATCTTGACACTCCTTTGGGAACGGTGTTATACTGTATTTGTTGCCTTTATGGAGTTTGCGTTGAAAGTAATGTATGGACTAGGTTCAAATCTGCATAGGAAGAGTGCCACATACTCTGTAGTTATTGTTGTATCCATTTATGTCACCTCATAAGTTCTATCAAGCTAAAGTCACATCGTGCCATTCCTTTATGTCCTTTATAACAGGCGTAGGATGTTCTATATGAATCCCAATGAGTTGATGCCATGGACGCACAGATTGTGCGACGTCATCAAGGAGTTCAAGTGCCTCACGTGGCTTCGGCCCGAGGTGCCCGCAATTTGCTGCACTACTCCAGAGTACTTCTATGCCGAAGACCTCATGGGACATGATCAATCGCCAGAAACCGAACTGATACAAGATGAATCAAGGCCTTTCAATACTCGGTGTCGGCATCTTCTAGGCGTTCTTTGACGCGTTAGCTCAACCGACGCTAGATGGCATGTATAAAAATGTTATACCTCAATTAGCAAAGATTTCATCTGCCTGCCCCTGATGATGGGCTTAGATGGAAAGCAGGCTGAAAGCCATCCCATATACTTGAATCAATCCATGAAGTGGCACCTAAGCTATTACTTGCATGGAGAAGAAAATTGCCGGCCGTTTGGTCCGAACTGACAAACCATGGCTGGCGATGACTAAAGACAAGCCAGACCTTGGATGCTTCCTGACCCACATGTTGGCTCCATCGCAGAAGCTTCAGCTTACTGAGCTTTGTTTCTTTCTGGCTTTCAATTTTTGATTACAATTGGGGATGGATACGAATCACAGTCCCATGTCCGGCCTGCCGATATCTGCCCACCACGCCCTGCCTCACCTGACATCTAGGGTTCGAGCTCCATAGAGAGATATGTCGGAATCCGAAGCTGAGACATCCAGTACAGCTAATGTAACTAGCTCTAGTGGCACGGAAAAACAGCAGCGGTTTGAACCTATCCAGCAGCAGCCAGGACCCGGTGATCACTCGCCAGAACTAGCACGCCAGGGCAGCAGGAGAAGCTCAAGATCGCTGGAAAGAACAACGTCGTTAGGCGATGGCTATACACACCCGCGCGTTGACAATGACCGACTACAGCAATATGAAGATGAAGAAAAACTGGAGCGCGAACGACCCAGCGCAGCAGCGGGCTTCCTGGTCGAGTGGGATGGCCCAAATGACCCTGGGAACCCGCGCAATATGTCCTATGGGCGGAAGTGGCTGATTGTGATAATCATGGCTATGGGTTCGCTTTGTGTGTACGAATTGAATTCCCTTGGAGCTTATGGCTTGATACGGATGATTGCTAATTCGGTTTGCCTAGCACATGTGCCTCGTCCATGTATACAATGACTTACCCGCAATTGACAAAGGAGTTTGGCGTCTCGCGGCTTGTTGCTACATTGGGATTATCAACTTATATTCTTGGCCTCGGTGGGTTATAGATGACACTCACGTCACTTGGATAGATTTAATTGATGATATGAGTTCCTAGGAATCGGGCCTCTTTTCTTAGCCCCATTGTCGGAAGTACGTCTTTCTGCGTTCCTGACCATGTGCATCCCTTTAACATCTCGCAGTTTTTCGGGAGACGAATCATTTACATAGTCTCTTTCTCTTGTTTCATTATCTGGCTGGTTCCCTGCGCCGTGGCGCAAAATATTCAGACGATGGTCATATCTCGGTTTTTCAATGGATTGTCGGGAAGTGCTTTTTTGAGCGTGGCTGGTGGAACGGTTGGCGATATATTTGAGCGACATCAACTTGCGGCACCTATGATGGTCTATACAGCAAGCCCTTTCATGGGCCCCGAAATTGGTCCTTTGTAAGAGGCACTTTCAACATCAGCCCTAGCCCACGTCCATCCGCTAACTACATCTTTAGGCTCGGGGGTTTCATATGCCATTTTACCACTTGGTCAGTATATGTTTTATTTAGATCGCTAGCTCTAACAACACCAACTGACTGGCACTAGGCGCTGGGTTTTCTACATCCTACTCATGTGGGCTGGAGCAATCGGAATTGCCATCTTCTTGCTTGTCCCGGAAACTTACCACCCCGTCCTCCTACGACGCAAAGCCGTCAATCTCAGAAAGGAGACCGGAGACAACAGGTGGAGGGCCCCCATTGAGAAACTAGGCCGGTCCCTGGCCCGTACTGTACTGCGGTCTATATACCGACCAATGCTCCTTTTGATATTCGAGCCGATGTGTCTGAATCTTTGCATCTTTTCGGCAATCTTGCTAGGAATATTGTATCTGTTTTTCGGGGCGTTTCAGCTTGTTTTCTCGACCATCTACGGATTTTCGCTTTGGCAGGTTGGACTGAGCTTCCTGGGATTGATGGTAGGAATGGCCATTGCGACTGCGAGCGATCCGATATGGTCAGCCATTTATTCGCACCTCATCCGCAATCGGGAACGAGCCGTAGGGAAGGAAGAGTTTGAACCGGAATGGCGATTACCGCCTGGTACGTACACCGATAAGGTATCTCGTGATGATTTAAACTGATGACATTCGAATAGCTATCGCGGGAGCTCCACTGGTTACAATTGGTCTCTTTATCTTTGCATGGACTATCTTCCCGCATGTCCACTGGATCGTTCCGATAATTGGGAGTTTAATATTTGGCACAGGGTAGGTCGATATTCCATTGGTTTATTGCCATTCCGATATCCCGTGCGCGTGGTCGAATGTCCACTTTATGCCAAAAATAGCATTACAGGATGACTTACCTCGCTGTCTTTGGCAGGACTATTCTCGTGTATTCTGGCATTTTCACGTTTCTAGTTGAATCGTATCCGTTGTACGCAGCCAGCGCCCTAGCCGCAAATAGCTTCCTGCGATCAAGCTTTGCGGGTGCATTTCCTTTATTCGGAATCCAAAGTGAGTGTAGTTTTTCTTTTTGGTAGCCTTGAGCATGGGAATGCCATCCGTCTGCCGTGCTATCCGTCGTGGAAGCCCCCTTTTGACACTCCCCCACGTGGCGTCCCATGTAAATCCTCTTTGGCGGCGGGCAGCATCTCGTTCCATGAAACGCAGCGGCATGTCATGTTCCAGCAGTCTGCCCTGGGATGGCGGCCGTCCGTTGCCCACGTGAAAGCGCTCCGACCCGCAGTTCGAATGACAAGACGTTGTACAATAGCGCACGTTATGCTAACGGGCTCTTCTTTCTTGCGCAGTGTATCAAAAGCTCGGGTACAACTGGGCAACCAGTCTTTTGGCATTCTTGACCCTCGCCATGGCCCCTTTTCCGTAAGTCTAGGTTCTTTTGCGCGGTCTCTTGCATCATCCTGTCCTTGTCTTACAACCTTCAAGAGCTGTCTGAGAACATGTTCACATTCTAGCTCCCCCTGTCACACCCATTTCATGTTGTATCACATCACCCCTCTGTAAACGGACTGCTCTTCACGTGGGGGTTGTGTCGCCTTGTCAAAGCTCGTCTCCCATGAAGCAACGCTTGATTCGAGCTGTCAGGGTGGGCTCTGGCCGCATTCTGCAAATGCTGGAGAGTCCGTTGGAATTCAAACTTCGCTACCACGAGTTCGTCCGTTTTGTTTCCTTATATATGCCAATGACGTTACACATCCCTTGTGAAACCATTCCTTTTGCTACAAAACCTGGTGTGGGCTGAAACCCCGCGTTCCAACCCCGGAAACCCCCAAGAGCTCTGGGGGGAAGCTTTGGATGTCGTGAGGCTTTTGTCCCGTATTTTCTTTTATCAGCTTGCTTTTTTGCTTTGTCAAGGGGCCAATTCTCACTTTACCCCTCTCTCTAGGTACATATTCTTTCACTACGGCAAACGCATTAGAAAGAAAAGTCGATTTGCGTCAGCGACAGCTGAGTAGAGGCATCTTACTCGCCTACACCACACAGTAACATGCAACAAGCCGCCCATGGTTTGCACTCGTGGTTCTATTTTCCGAATACTTTCCGTGGCTTGACTATGGGGTACCTCACATACCCTTCAAAAGGGTATAGCTTGAAGCGAGCAAAGCCTGAGGAAGTGAACTTCCTAGCCTATGAAATCTTGACTTGGCCCGGATCGGCGGTCACCAGAACTTGCTAGAAATCGCTATCATGTTGGCAGGGCGTTTTCGGAAAGGAAGATAAGCTTTATTTCTCTCCATATATTTTTGACTGCAATTGCGTGCATTGTACATACATTGATCTTTGGGTTTTGGTTTGATCTGTTTTGGCGGTAGGACGTGTACTTTCTTGGGCATGGATTTAGAGCAGCATGTGTATTCCTGTGTACAGAATACTCCATTCCTGGTTTTCTTGTCTGATTTACTTGGCGAGCGCAAAAAAATTTGGAAGATACCCCATATGTATTGGGTTTGATTTGATAAAATGATACATTGTGGACTGGCCTAAATTCCGTACGATTGTATGTCGATCAGAGTGGCCTGTGTGCCAGGTCAACATTCCAGCAACACCCGTTGTCCCTCTGAGCTCTGTGCTCTTCCAAACCATGCTTCCCTATGAGTCACCATGCTGTATCTAAGAGCGGCGAATGAAGATGAAGTTGAATCAATTGCCGGCGTAGTGCAGATCCGTGGGAGCCCCTTTTTGTGCGCAGTCACATATTCTCCAGCTCAATAATGCGACAGGAGCGCAGCCAAACCAGCTGGCGTCCTTGATTGGACATTGGAATCTCATAGAAACGCAGGATTGGAACGGCATTTCTGCCACCATGCCTCTCCCCTTCACCGCACTAATGGGCGGGCTGGGCGCCGCCGTCCCTCGTCGTGGCTACATAGTTACCGGCCAGATGGGTAGAAGCAGGGAGAAAAGTATGCCCAAAGCATCCCGACCAGTTAGAAGCAGGAGCGTGAGCGTTGGGAGAATGCGGGCGGATCGATCTAGGAAATTTAAAGCGAAGTATGCGGTTGGATTCCTGCAATTGCGGGTAAATCGGAGCATTTTCTTCGACTATGGAGCTCCCTTACGCAGTGCTCAGCGTCGGGTATTGTGTTGCATGGTTTTTCTTTTATTCCGTTGTTTTCTTTTTCTTGGACTTCTAATGGCCGCACCTTGGATAGGCTTGATGGAGATGTTGATGGTGCATCGACTGTCGCGTGCCTTGTTACCGGATAACCACAGAGATACAATTTATCTGATGGAGCCTTGGGGACCTTGCCAGTTAAGCTAGTAGTCAAGTGGGCGGACGAATGGATGAATGGACGGGGATCCAGTTTTTCTCAACGAAGAAGTGACTTGGAGGGCGTGTGGACGGCGCACAGGCCTCGATGACAGGTTGCGACCCCACGGCCTGCTTCGTTGTGGCTGTGATTCACCTGCTGTGTGGTTGAGTCAATTATTTTTGCTTTTGCTTTTCATTTTGTTTTGGTTCTTGGGTGGTGATCCTGGGCTGGGCCGCAAGTAGCCGGCTGGAGTGAAGTGCGGTGCATGGGACTGAACTAGACGACAACTGGGATTCTGATTTGGAGAGCGAGCGAGATGGAGAGCAAGAGAGAGACGGCCAGAAACAGTGACAGCGCGGAATGAAGTCATCTAGGATGCGGGCTTGGGTTCCGCTGCGTGTGGCCCAATCTTCGACCTAAAAATGAGATGTTTGCTGTTAAAAACCGCTTGGATGAGCGATAATCTGGAACCTCGTCTTCCTTTTTTTAGCTTCGGGTCCCAGCCACAGGTGTCATCGAATTGCCGACTAGTGAGAGAAATAGCGCGGTGGGAGACTGCAGATGGGACTCTGGACAGTTCCAAGGAGAGGAAGGATTTGCGCCCAGGCTGAATTACCTAAATGGGCAGAATGTGTTATTAATAGACTGGAGATTTGGGCAACAGATCTCGATTGAATGTTGATGCTGCCTTCAGGGACGAGACTCCTTCGGCTCGAGTCGTTGCTGAGCGCGGACGCGCTGGCTGACCTTGTGTTCAAAGACCTCGGTTCGGCAATGAGCGACCGAGTAAGCCAACGAGCCCAACCTTTTATGATTAGATGCACTCTGCTGAGACGCGGTCATAGCGACATGTCCACCTTGATGCATCTGGATTGGCCGTGAGAGGAACCCCGAAGCAGAACCAGCACCCCGGCGAGGAGTTTTCAGTTGGACTCGTGATGGGAGAAAGCTGGCAGAGAATTAGCTGTTACGACGGGGTGCTCTGCAGCTCTAGACCCGGCTCAATTCTCTCTGGCGGTGGATGGATGACTTGTACGGAGTATACAGCCGGATATATTTAATGCCATTCGACGTTCAGGTAGAACAGCAAATGTCTACTGACTCGCTATCTCATTTAGCAACGTTGCTGCTATTACGTACTGGAGAAGCTCTGTGGCCTAGCCTGGCTGCCATGATCCCTACATCGACATGCAAATCCCTACAGGAGGTGGATTGACTAGTAAGGGGCCAGCGGGAAGAACCAGGGTGGCTTTTGGGGGACGACGGCCAACATCCGTGAAAAAAGAAAAGCGGGTGGACTTTGACGTGGATCTAGCAGCTTCTGGTGCCGGGAAGCAATGCACTGTGCAATTGAGCGTTGAGAATGCGCGAAGTCGTAGAGACGAGACAGCATCTTCATGTGTTCTCTGTGATGCTGGCGACATGTGAGAACTGTGCTTTGCATGTGGTGGAAGTGAAGATGCAGAGCTGAAGCGCAGGATTGCACGGCCAATTCAAGCGCAAGCAGGGAGATTAGTTAGACGAATATCAAAAACTGAAATAAAATAGATTGATCTTGAATTTGACTGTGGATTCTCATGTATTTTTTTTATTTTTTTTACTATTTTTTTTGTTGCTCTTTAACTCGTAGTCTCGTTTCTGCTTCCCCGCAGTGTCACTCTGGCCGCCAACAACAATCTCTCAAGAAGGGCCATCGTGTCCCCCTTTTTGCTGTTCAATTCGCCGTTCTTCTCTTCTCAGCTTCTCTTGCAATCGTCCAGCCAGTTCGTGGCCCTTGAAGGCGGAAGATCTCAGGAATCCCACCCCCGGCGAGTCCTGTCGGCTACGCAGCTCCTCCCCATCTCCACTCCGCCAGAAACTTTCACTTCAACTTTGCTCGTCAACTCTCAACTCGCTCGTCCTCCACGCTCGATTCATTCTCCCTTGTTTTCTCTTTTCTTTTTTAATTCTCCTGCACGCCAGCTGGAGCCTCGACTTGCATTCTACGCCCGCCAATCCCGTCTGACCCTCGATCGCGTGTCAGCTCAGTAGCCGAAACCCTCCACTCACCCGCGCACACACACTCTCTCTCACGATCTCTCTCACGCCCCTTTCAGACCTCCCCCGCGACGATCTCCGATATCCCGCTCTCCCCAAACCGTCGCACAACCTCATTCCATGAGCCCGCTAGCGTGACCCGAATCTCTCGATCCTCCAATCGTCTGCTTGTCACTGCATCCTGGCAGACCGTGTCGCTTCTCAGCTCCCCATTCGTTACCACCCGTCCGCGCTGCCTACAGCTTCACTCAGCCAGTCGTTTGGAACACCCCCAATATCGCCCTGTTTCCCCCTCCCCCGCGCCAGTATCGGATCCTCTACATACCTGAACGAGCAAAAGCATCGTTGCTTTTTCGATTCTCCCAAATACTATTGAACGTTCAACCGGATTCTTCCTGCCTGCGCCTCACCGGCCCAAGCAACCGACTTTCTCACGCTGCGTCGCACGACATACGCCTCTCTTCCAATATCTTCCCCTCGCATTTAACCCCTCGTGATCCGGACACCCAGGCTGATCCTGTATATTCGTCACCGCTGCTTTTCAATTCCTTGCCTGTCGTGCGACTTGGAAATACAAAACTCCCTGGTCCTTTTTTTCTCCAGCTCCCAATTCGCCCTCTCTGGTCCTTCTTTTCCTCGTGTAGAACACCAATACAAAGCCGTCAAGCTGGAATCTCTCGCCGTTCCCTCGTTCCATATTCCTGGTTCGGTACTGCCCCCAGGTCCTCCAACCAAGCAACAATTATAGCCTGCAGACTTACATGCAGGACGGGGGAAATTTTGACCTACAAACGTGGGCATCGATCGGCAACAAAGGAGACGTGCAGACTCTCCCCGGACCGTATTAGCCTGAATTCCGTTCAGCCACACGCGCACATACGCTCAATCTAGCTGGGATTCCTGTTCCTGAGCTTTGCCGCAACATCCTAGTGCCCTTCTTTTTTGGCCCTCCACCCCTAAAAAAAGGATCTGGGCAAAAGAGACCAAAGTGTGCTGCCACGCCGCCCGCCGCGTCACGACGTTCTCTTAGAAGCTATATATTATGACAGCTAATGCCAGAAACGGGCCGCCACTTGCCAACCCTAGGGATAACCACGACAAATCTGCGGAGATAACCATGACCGAACAGGGTGCCCGGCCGGAGTCCCAAGCTCAGGTCGAGAACAACAGTACCACCAAGCAGCAAAACGGACAAACAAAGCCCATGTCGGCGGCAAACGCAAAGGACCCCTTACGTCCCCGGCGGAAAAAGGCTAAAAGAGCCTGCTTTGCCTGCCAGCGGGCCCACCTCACGTGTGGTATGTGCGGCCTTTTAAACTCTTGGGATTTTCCCATGTGTGCTACTTGTGCTTCGTCTTTTCCGTGTCTTCCTACCGTTCTTCCTTTTTCCTCTTTCCTATAGTGCTTGTTTTTCGCTACTACCCCACACTTTGGCGGTGCATGCTCGCCGTGACGCGGATGTTGCACTGAATTATAAGCATCCAAGCCTGGCCACATTGTGGACCTTTTAATCAACTTGTCTATGTTTTCTCGAGGAGAGTTCATGCTAAGCCACAGGGTTCGATAGGTGATGAGAGGCCATGCCAACGGTGTATCAAACGCGGAATCCAGAATGCTTGTCACGATGGTGTTCGCAAAAAGGCAAAGTATCTGCATGATGCTCCGAATGAGGCATTGATGCCACACCTCCAGAACCACCTGTATAGCCAAGCAAACGCAGTCCGGAATAACATGCCCCTTACACGCAATGGCTCCAATTCAAAGACCAATTTCTGTCAGGATAGTAACTTTAACAATTTTTATCAAAACAAACCCGACGGTACTCTAAACCAGCCGCAACTCCATGGCCCTGGCAGACCCGACACCTTTCCTTCCCACTCTCCCGTCTCCCCAACTTTCAGCATGACCGCAAATTCAGCGGCCTCCGGGAATCCAACATTGCAGCCCTCCCTTTCAGCCCAGACTGGTAACGCATCAGGCCAGGCCCAAAATGGATTTGGTTCCGCTTTTTTTGACCCCAGTGATCCCGCGCTGTTCAATTTTGACCTTGCAAGCATGAATTTCGGGAATCACTATGGTGCTTTGGAATTCGGTATGCTCGGGCACATGGCGACCGGTGCCGGAGATACGCCGCCGAGTGACAACGCGACTCAGCATGGTTCCGTTGGGCGAAGCGGTTCTGGTACATTTGCAACCGGGTCGAATTTTGGGGAGAGTCCAACCGCACAGCCATCCTTCATATTCGGCGACCCTCCCATTGGTGGCGACTGGCCGCCGACTGTTAATACACGGAATCTGTACGGCCAAAACGTGAACAACATGTCAGAGACACCCCATGCTTTTGCGATCGAGAGCGCGCCGGCGAATTTCGCGAGCCCCAATTCCATAGAGAGCCCTCTATTAACGAGCACTACGACTTTTGACGATAACACCACCTCAGCGTATACCAACCGGTCAACCATGAACTCAATCCCTTCTCAGAGACAGCCAGTAGTTTCCACACCACAGCTCAAGCACTTGCATGTCGGCAAACGACGCCAGCGCAACCCCTCTGCCATTTACGAGAGTGTCAAAGAGCCTTACTCGTATACAACAGGTTTTCACTCGCTCACCGCTTTCATCCAACGTCGTTTTGCACCTCAAAACACATTACGAATCGCGAAAGCTCTGGCGTCCATTCGCCCTTCATTCATTGCTACAACTAAGACACTAAACCGGGATGACTTGATATTCATGGAGAAATGCTTTCAGCGCACGTTATGGGAATACGAAGATTTCATCAATGCATGCGGTACACCGACCATCGTTTGTCGGCGAACCGGTGAGATCGCCGCGGTGGGCAAGGAATTCAGCATCCTCACTGGCTGGAAAAAGGAGGTCCTCCTTGGCAAAGAGCCTAATCTTAACATCAACACGGGTGGGTCCTCCGGTGCCACGTCAGGTGTAAGCTCCAGAGGAAGCTTCACACCCCGTGCAGGCGTGGAAGTCAACCCCACGGGCCGGACGCAGCCGGTATTCCTGGCGGAGCTGTTGGACGACGAGAGCGTGGTGGAATTCTACGAAGACTTCGCGAAACTAGCGTTTGGCGACTCGCGAGGAAGCGTGATGACAACGTGTAAGCTACTGAAATATAAGACCAAGGCGGACATGGACATGCTTTCTGGGACCGCGGGCAGCGGTGAAAATGAAGGCGGTGCCACTGGCGATGGCACCATCAAGACCGAGAACGGCGTCGCTACGAGTAATGGCCAGGCGCAACAAACGTCGCAGCGACAGCGGAGATGGAGCAAAGGCGGCATAGCTGGGGAAGCGGGCATGAACCAGCTAGGCTTTAAAGATGGCAAGGTGGAATGCAGTTATTGCTGGACGGTGAAGAGAGACGTATTCGATATACCCATGTTGATTGTTATGAATGTAAGTTTTTCCCTTGTCTTCCAGCCTACCTGCCGAGAGTCTGCCGGTTTCTTTTGAACAGATATGTACTGACAACTCAATAGTTCCTACCATGCATTTGATGGCCTGTTCTAGTTGCGTACATACATATAGCTACTTCCACTTCTTGTCATTGGTTTGGAGTTTGGGGATCGCAGGCTTTTTGTCTATATATACCATACGAATTGGTGGGACGATGGTTTAAGAAAGGGAGCGATTGGGCAACCTACAAAAAAGAACTCACGGTAGGGAAATCAAACGGGGACAAAAAATAAAAAGGGGGAATACCATGGGGACTTGGGACAGGGCCATTTCTATTTCTGCGTTTCTGCCTTCTCTGCCTCTTTTTTGATACCGTGCCGAGATGCTGTCAAACGCTTTTGCCGCCATTTTTTTTCTACTGTGAATATATACCAGCAGATATATTATTCTGTGGTGGCGTGCAAGCCGAGATTTTCAGCCGCGAAAACTTGGATCTTTGTCGAGGAGTCCCCGAGCATGTCAGTCCGAAGGCTTTTATTGCCATGGGATGCTATCCTTAATCATCGGCCTGGAGTAGGATTGTTCTTGCATTCGTAGGCAGTTCATCCGGCAGTTGCAGAACATGCCGACAAGTGCAGCAGGTAGTATACGACTTGTGACATCACCGAGAGCGTTTCGGTGAAATCTCGTCGCCTCGAGATGATCGTCGACGGCAAACCGCCGAGAGCCCGTTGCACGTAGCATCTGCCTCGTAAAAGTAAAATGAAACTGTCTTTTTTTCTGTGTCAAGTTCAGGATCGATGATCCTTGCGGGTTTATATCGGCGATGCGCGTGGAAGCTGTGTGATACGATGCGTGCGGGTTCGGGGGGTGCGTGTGCGTGTGCGTGTGCGTGTGTTGTGTGCTGGGGAGCTCGAGGTAGTACCCCGCCGTTTGACTTCCCGCCCCCGCGAAGCCCGATGGACGCCGATGTTGGCTGGCGGGAAGGAAGAGAGTGACCTCAGATCGCCCCGGGACCACTCACTCGCCTGCGCATCTGGAAGGATATATAACTCTAGACTGATTCTTGCCTGTGTGTTCTTCAGCGAACATCCCAAAGCTCACACTTAAGTACACACATACATAGTACAGCCAGCACCAAAGGTTCTGAGATTGGTCCAGCCAACCTTCTTTTCGGTGGGTGAAAAGCCTCACCTCAAAACCAGCGCCCGTCCGCTCGTTCTAACCCAGGTCATTCGTCAATCTAGATCAAGCACACAAGGGACGAGACAAAGAAAAACACAATCCGTCAAGATGTGCAGAGAAGCCAAATGCGGTGTTTGCGGTAAATACCATTACCCCCTCCCAAATCCCCCCCCCCACCCCCC